>JAANYP010001397.1:0-10987 GCA_020465985.1 Centrapalus pauciflorus | reverse complement strand
ACTCCAACATATACTGGGCTAACCAGCATGCTCTCACCATCCAACAGAATGGCCTGAATGAGCTTCGGTAGAAACTAGCCGAAAGCCAAGCTCGGATCGAGGAGCTGACTCAGCGCCTCAACGCGATGGAAAAGGGAGAGACCCCTGATCACTCCCACACTTAGTGCACTTCTATCTATCTTTGTAATAATAGGAAAATATCATGTAATAGTATAGGACAAAAATTTTCGGGTAATAACCCGCCCCTAATGTAAGAAAATTTCGAATGATTAATGAAAAATTGCAACTTATTTGTGAAATTGTGTTTGATGATTATAGTATTGTGCTTTAAGGAAAATTTACCTCTTTAAGATTCAACTTCTTACACTATGTTTTTTCTTTAAAATTTTAAGATAATGCCTCCGAAACGAGCAATGAACGCTGCTGACATTGAAGAGCTAGTCGCACAAAGAGTGGCTGCCGCTATAGCCACGTATGAGGCAAATAGGAATAGCTCAGCTAATGGAGATGGTGGTGCTAGCCGCACCACGGGAGGAACTGAAATCCACGCAAAAGGTTGTGGAATTAAAGGATTTTTAAGTTGCAAACCCCGGTACTTCAACGGAACCGAAGGAGCCGTTGGCTTGATACGGTGGTTTGAGAAGTTAGAATCTGTCTTTCGTGTCAGCGGCTGTGCTGAAGGAGATAAGGTGAAGTTCACTACTCACACTCTACAAGATAGCGCCCTCACATGGTGGAATTCCTATGTCCAGTCTGTAAGTATTGATGAAGCCTACCAGCTCACATGGTCCGCGTTGAAGCAAATGATGACAGACGAGTACTGTCCGAGAAACGAACTCCAGAAGATGGAATCGGAGTTCTGGAACCTGTCGATGAAGGGAACAGATGTAGCGGGGTACACCAACCGATTTCATGAACTGAGCATTCTGTGCCCTCAGATGGTGACCCCGGAGTACAAAAAGATCGAACGTTACATTTGGGGACTCGCTCCTCAAATTCAAGGTAATGTCACTGCCTCCAACCCATCCACCATACGGGATGCCATCAGGATGGCCAACAATCTGATGGATCAAGTGTCCTGGAGGAATGAAGCCAAAGCCGGGGAAAACAAGAGAAAGTGGGAAGACAAGTCTGGAAAGAATACAGGTTCGCAATCCAAAAAGCCCGAGACTATCAAGGCTTATGTAGCAGGAACTGAGTCAAGGAAAGGCTACACGGGTACCAAGCCTTTCTGCACCCAATGCACCTTTCACCACAACAAGGGTCCCTGCCCAACTTGTGGAAAATGCAAACGTATTGGTCATATGACCAAAGACTGTAAGTTTGGAACCCCGGGTGGCAATGGCGGAAATCAAAGAAGCTGCTTTGAATGTGGAGTTACTGGGCACTTCAAGAGTGAGTACCCGATGTTGAGGAATGGTGGAGGAGCTCAGGGGAGAGCTTTTGTGTTAGGAGCAGGTGACGCTCGTCAAGATCCCCACGTAGTATCAGGTACGTTTCTTTTAAATGACATTTATGCTTACGTACTCTTTGATACTGGGGCTGATAGGAGCTTTATATCTGATAAGTTTAGTAAGCAATTGAATGCCACTCCTTTTCCCTTAGACAACTCTTATACTATAGAACTGGCTGACGGTAAAATAATAGAGGCAAGTAGTATCATTAAGGAATGCACACTGAAGCTGGCAGATCATCCCTTTAAGATAGACTTAATGCCTATAGAACTCGGAAGTTTTGATGTAGTAGTTGGTATGGATTGGTTGTCGCACAATCATGCCGAGATTTTGTGTGGTAAGAAAGTGGTACGGATACCACTCCACAAGAAGAAGTTCCTAACAGTCCAAGAAGAAAGAAAGAACCGACAGTTGAATGTCATATCCGGCCTAAGAACATTAAAGTGCCTTAGGAAAGGTTGTCATGCAGTACTGGTGCAAATTGTAGAAAAAGAGTCAGAGGAGAAGCGACTCGAGGATATTCCAGTGGTTTGTGACTATCCGAAGGTCTTCCCGGAAGATTTGCCTGGACTTCCGCCATCTAGGCAAGTAGAGTTTCAAATCGATTTGGTGCCGGGAGCTGCACCGGTCGCAAGGGCACCATATAGATTCTCCCCTTCTAAGATGCAAGAGCTATCCAATCAATTACAAGAGTTGATGGATAAAGGATTCATTCGACCAAGTTCCTCACCTTGGGGAGCTCCGGTCTTGTTCGTTAAAAAGAAAGACGGATCCTTCAGAATGTGCATAGACTACCGAGAGCTAAACAAGTTAACAGTAAAGAACCGCTACCCTCTCCCCAGAATTGATGACCTGTTTGACCAACTACAGGGATCTAGCTTCTACTCCAAGATTGATCTGCGATCCGGTTATCATCAAGTAAAGGTTCGGGAAGAAGACATACCCAAGACAGCATTCAGAACTCGCTATGGACATTACGAATTCCAGGTAATGCCATTCGGTTTGACTAACGCACCAGCCGTATTCATGGACCTCACGAATCGAGTGTGTAAACCGTATCTGGACAAATTTGTAACAGTGTTCATAGACGATATTCTCATCTATTCCAGAAATAAGGAGGAGCATGAACAACATCTCAAGCTGATCTTGGAGTTGTTAGAGAAGGAACAGTTATACGCCAAATTTTCGAAATGTGAATTTTGGTTGCGAGAAGTTAAATTCCTTGGACATGTGATCAACAGCCAGGGAATCCAAGTTGATCCATCAAAAATCGAGGCCATAAAGAACTGGGCGACTCCTAGAACCCCCATGGAAATCCGCCAATTTCTAGGACTTGCCGGTTATTATAGGCGATTTATCGAAAACTTCTCAAAGATAGCAGGTTCCTTAACAGAATTGACTCGGAAGGATGTGAAGTATATCTGGGGTGAAGAGCAAGAAAAGGCGTTGCAGTTAAAGCAAAGGTTGTGTAGTGCACCAATTCTGTCCTTACCCGAAGGGACTGAAAATTTCGTGGTCTACTGTGATGCCTCACACAATGGATTAGGTTGTGTGCTCATGCAAAGGGATAGAGTCATTGCTTACGCATCACGACAGCTCAAAATTCACGAGGTGAATTATACGACTCATGACTTAGAGCTTGGAGCAGTGGTGTTTGCTCTCAAAATATGGAGGCACTACCTTTATGGAACTAAGCGCACGGTGTTCACAGACCATAAAAGTCTTCAGCATATTCTGAACCAGAAAGAGTTAAATATGAGGCAGCGTCGTTGGTTTGAACTACTTAGCGATTATGACTGCGAAATTCGTTATCATCCGGGGAAGGCGAATGTCGTGGCTGATGCCCTAAGCCGAAAGGAACGGGTTAAGCCATTAAGAGTCCGAGCTTTGGTCATGACTATACAGTCAAACCTAAACTCTCAAGTCCGCAAGGCACAAGAAGAAGCAGTCAAGGAGGGTAATCTACTGGATGAAGCCTTGAGAGGTATGGAGAAGCAGTTTGAAATTAAGCCAGATGGATGTCGATACTTCATGGGCAGAATTTGGCTACCAAAACTCGGAGGAGTAAGGAATCTGGTCATGGATGAAGGGCATAAGACAAGATATGCTATCCATCCAGGGTCAGATAAAATGTATCACGACTTGAAAGGAATGTACTGGTGGCCAAACATGAAGGCTGACATTGCTACCTATGTCAGCAAGTGCTTAACATGTTTGAAGGTTAAGGCTGAGCACCAAAAACCATCAGGATTGCTAGTTCAACCTGAAATACCCCAGTGGAAGTGGGAAAACATCACCAAGTTGCCAAAGACTTCTGGAGGATATGACACTATTTGGGTGATTGTGGATCGACTTACCAAAACCGCACATTTCCTTCCAATCAAGGAGACTGATAAGATGGATAAGTTAACACGAATCTATCTTAAAGAAGTCGTCTCAAGGCATGGAGTGCCAGTATCATTTATATCGGACAGGGACAGCCGGTTCACATCAAGATTTTGGCAGTCATTGCAAGAAGCACTGGGTACACGCCTAGATATGAGCACAGCCTATCACCCGCAAACGGATGGTCAGAGTGAAAGGACGATTCAGACTTTGGAAGACATGTTAAGGGCATGTGTCATCGATTTTGGCAAAAGTTGGGACAGGCACCTGCCATTAGTCGAGTTTTCCTAACAACAGCTATCACTCGAGCATTAAGACCGCCCCATTCGAGGCACTCTACGGGCGAAAGTGTCGATCACCTCTTTGTTGGGCTGAGGTAGGAGATAGTCAGATTACTGGACCGGAAATCGTCCAGGAGATTACAGAAAAGATAGCCCAGATTCGTAACCGGTTAAAAATCGCGCGGGATCGGCAGAAAAGTTATGCAGACGTTCGACGGAAGGATTTGGAGTTCCAAGAGGGAGATCAAGTAATGTTAAAAGTCTCGCCTTGGAAAGGCGTAATCCGTTTCCGGAAACGGGGAAAACTCAATCCTCGTTATATCGGACCATTCAAGATCACCAAAAAAATTGGCCCGGTAGCTTACTGACTCGACCTGCCCCCAGAGCTTAGTAACGTTCATAATACCTTCCACGTGTCCAACCTTAAGAAGTGTCTGGCTGATGAATCACTCGTTATACCCATGGACGAGCTGGAGTTAGACGATAAGTTGAACTTCATTGAGCAACCTGTAGAAATAATGGACCGAGAAGTCAAGAAACTCAAGCACAGTCGGATCCCGATAATAAAAGTCAGATGGAACTCTAAGCGAGGCCCTGAGTTTACATGGGAACGAGAAGATCAGTTCCGGGAAAAATACCCTCACCTGTTCTCAGATACTCAAGCAGTGGAGAACACGAGCTAATTTCGGGACGAAATTCCCTTAACAGGGGGAGACTGTAACATCCGGCACTAAACCAGGTTAACAACAAAGCCCTAATCTGTATTTAATAGCTAATTATAAGCTAATCAGTGGTCATTAGAAATTAATCAAGTGATTAACAAGGTTTATTAGAAAATTCAACTCAATTAGAATCAAATTCATCGGTGCGATTAATCGGGAAATCAATTAATCCGATCAATTTGCGATATGAAGGATTAATTCAACTAAGTACATAACTAAATTATGATTAGTGACACTAATCATACACTAATACAATTACTTAACATTAATTATGCAAGACTAAAACAAGTCATTAAAACAATGCATCCAAAAGTATTTATGAATTTACAAGAAAATGGAAATAGAAGAATACATTTCTAAATACTTTTATACAAAAAAAAGAAAAAGAAAAATACATCAAAATACACCCATATAGGCCGGCCACTAGGAAGGACACAAGGACCAAAAGAATGTATTTTTTTTACTCAACATTTCACCATCAAATCCTCCTCTTTCCTTTCATCCAAGATTTTACAACTATTTTCATCATTTCACCACCTTTTTCACCTCTATAAATAGGACCCCAACTTCATCTCATTCTTCACACCTTCACAACACAAAAATCTCTTATTTTCTTTCTCTCAAATCCGGCCAAGAGGTGTCAAGAACACCAAAATTTGCAACTTTGTGTTCTTTTAATATTTCAAGAGTTTTGGTGAAAAGTCTTGCAAGGATTTCAACTTCTACTCATTTGCATTCCTATAATACATCAAAGTAAGTAAATACTATCTTATATCATCTTATATTTATGTTCATATAAGTCTTGCATAATATATATAATCACCTACAACAACAAGTTTCATAAAAACTCAAATTTATAAGTTTCTAGTTCTTATTTTTAAGTTGTTTCTTTAAATGTGTTTATGAATATGTGAACACATTATAAAAGTGTTAATATTATGAAAACATGTGATATATATGTGTTTTTATAACTATTATGACTTTTATACAAGTAGTCTTTGAATAAACAACAAGAATCATAAGTTGTTGTAAGTTTATAAACTACGGATTTTCGGCAGAAAATTTATATCGACTTTGAAAAATCATAACTAATTCATAACTCAACGAAATGAGTTGATTCTTGTCTCAAAAGTTAGATCTATGTCTTAACTATAGATCTGTAATTTTTCAAAATACATTTTGAAGTTTAAGACCTCCAGAAATTATTGGGAAACCGAAAGTTGACAGCTCCAAAAATGGCCAACATAGCGTTTTTAAACGAGCTTTTTTCACCCAACCAAACATCTCGGAAAAATGGCCGTTCTTGATTCTAAAAAAGTCCTTTGTATATAGTAGTTTAATGGTCTAGAAAACCAAAGTCTAAAACATTTTGGAGCTTGGTCAAAAACAGCCTCAAAGTAGGCCGAAAAACCTCCGAAAAAGCTGGAAAATATATATATATATATATATATATATATATATATATATATATATATATATATATATATATATATATATATATATATATATATATATATATATATATATACATATACATATAGAATATGGTTCGTGTGAGTACCTAAAAAATGCAGAGTACCGTGAGTACCTGTGAACACACGGGTTTTAAATGTGAACATGCTCCGAAAAAAAGTTTTTTTTTTAATTTTTTTTTCATATTAATTTAGATACAAATAATATAAGCCTATTCGTAAAAGAATTACACACATTCACACTTTCTAGTCTCTTAAAAGTCATGTGAACGTGAAAAAATTCATGTGAACATGTTTAGCTGTGAACATACATTCACAACAGTGCAGTTCATGTGAACTTGCACGTTTCACATAGTTATAGTGTGTGTTTGGGTGTGATTTTTTGCAAGTAGTCTTATATTATTAATTTAAACATGATTATGAAAAAAAATTTCAAAAAAAATGGTTTTAAGCGAGGTACCTCCGGTACTCCGCAAACCTAGTGGTACTCATTTGAACCCAATTCTATACATATATATATATATATATATATATATATATATATATATATATATATATATATATATATATATATATATATATATATATAAACTTGACGTTTTAAGCAAATTTTATTTATAAACTTGTAATGTTGGGTGATTTAAGACATAAAAATCTATAAATATATATATCATATATTAGAGATATTAAGTCCTTATTATCATTTAGGACCCGATTAATCTCGCTCGGTGCATCATCCTTCATTTTACGCTAAAAAGCACCTTACGCTAGTTTACCATCACACGCTCGGTGAGTTCTCATAGCCCCTATTTTCATACTGTTATGTTTTGGGGATGAAATACATGCTTCGTTTTTATATGGACACGGAAATATTTTCATTTCTATTATGTATTACACATTGGGTTCCATTAGCTCTGATATCATGAACCGTTTATTGCATTTATTTGTAAGCACGAATATTGTGGATAGATCTATTGGGAGTCATGTCCCCCACTCGGGTTAGTTGGATTGGCTAACAGCGGGTGCATATATATTCAACAAACGGTATTACGTATGGGAATACTGCACAGAGCAAACTCATTTTAAATTAAGCTTCGGTTGCATGATGGTTTATATGTAATACATAACAAGGAATTTATGATTTTATAAATTCAATCTCTATTATTGTTGTCCATACAAGTCAGATTTACGTGTAAACCTATGAGCTCACCAACAATTTTTGTTGACGTATTTTAGCGTGTATTTTCAGGAAATTAAGGCAAGTATGCCTCGGACGTATTTTACTTTCAAGCTTCCGCATCCATGGAGTCACATGCATATTCAATTTAACGGAGATTTAGCTGCATTATTTTGGATATTTTAATTATGTAATTAAATCTCTGTATTTGTGCGAACTTCATTTCTCTTGTAAAACATTACTATGCCTTAAAGTTTTAACGATGTATTTTGAAAACGTCCATATAGTGGTCGTTCATTATGATTATGGTTACGCTTCCGCACTCGTCACGCCTCGCTGCCAACCGGGGTAGCAGGGTGTGACAAAATTAAATGCAAAACAAACTAAAATAAAATAAAAGACAGAAAAGTAAAGAATAGGGAAGGATAGTACACGATCATTCAAAATGGAGGAGGCGGCGAAGGAGGACCGAAGACGCTGTTGAAGAAGTTGGTATACGGGTTTTGGCCGAAGGTGAACTGTGCAGTTGGCGGAACCAAGTGAGGAGGCATCGGGACTGGGAGGTCCTGCCTGCCATGCGCCGGATTGCGCTGATAAGTGTCTACGGCAAGGTTATAGGCCTGGTAATCGGGCATCGTGTAATCCTCATAGGACTGATATGGCATACCAGATACGCAGTCCTGGTGATGTCAGACTCCCTCCCAATATGCCCAGTCGTGGTGCTAGTAATAGACATTATGGTATGCCAGGGCTCTCTGTCCATCCTGCAACTGATTAACCCGACCCGCTAAGTGATCGACCCTATCATAAATATGGGTCATACGCCCATTCATCTAATCTAACCTCTGGGTCACATCCTCTCAGAACTCACCCTGACCCACTGTTATGTCCTCTATCCGCCTCATCATGCGGTCAAAATCAAAACCGTCATTACCTCGACTGCGCAAGGTAGACGCACCTAGGTTCGGCTCAGCATGCCGAACTTCCGCCTCATTAGCGGCCTTCTCCTCTCTCTCTCGCCTCTCATCCTCAGTGTAGTCCTCGATATACGACTCATTTGTCTCTTTGTCGAATATCTCGAAACCTTCGTCAACTTCCCTAAAAATCAAAGTAGGGAACATGGCCGCCGTAATGAACGTCGCCGAAATGGGGGATAGTAGGGAATTGGGTGAAAGTGAGCCTGTCCTCTCGAGGAACTTGGAGGCCAACCAAGCATGGGGGATGATCGTCCTCTCTCTCGTATCATACATAGCCCATAAATCATTCATAATTGTCCACGCAAATGACAGTCTGGGTTTACCCTTAAGAAGGGCGTGAAGGACCGTGATATCCCTATGCCTGACCTTGGTCAGGACACTATCACGAGGCAAAATGTTGTTCACAATAATCTTGTGAAGCACCTTACACATCGGAGACAAAGCCTTGCGGCTATAGAAAGTGGCGGACTCTGACTCCAAAATGGATGGAATAAAAACTCTACTCACCTGCTCTGCCCACTCCCCTGACCAAGTCATGTCAGTAATGGCCAACTGGGACTCATTCCTATACTCGTATCTCTGCTAGTTAGACCCTTCGTGGCCTACCCCAGTATCTAAATTATTTAATTGGCGAAGGATTTGTGCATCCATCATCACGTCCGTACCATGGACAATACCTATCAGCCTAAAGTCGTTCGGTGAACGACCTGTCTCCCTCCGTAGGGTAGACATCCACTCAACTACATCGACCTGATAAATATCGTGGCCGCCCAACTCAAGCACACTTTCCCACCCCAAATAGTCAAATAGATACGGGATCCCATAGTCATTAAAATCACTCCTCTTACCCTCTTTTCAGCTAACACCTTATTGGAATTTTTTTTTATACAAAAATAAGTGCGTTCTAATGTGTTCGGGGTGTTGGGATAATAGGAGGTTCGGAGACCAATCTATCGGAACGTTAACATTTTGGGTCCTTTGTCTCGTTCTCCTCGAAATCTACAATTTGTACCAACCAACCACAATATGTATGGGATAAATTAAGTAATGTAACCTATAATTGCAATTTGCACAATTATGCTTACTTAAAAGATGCATATATATATATATATATATATATATATATATATATATATATATATATATATATATATATATATATATATATATATATACACACACACACACACACACACACACACACACACACACACACATATACATATATACATACATACTCCTTTACGCTCTAATTTTGCATCCTATATATAGTCTATACTTTGCCTTTATTTTAAACACTAAACACATATCCTGTTTTAATAAAAACCATTTAGCACATAAATATTTTTTTTAAAGCTAATCACCCAAGTTTTATAATTTTAACAATATATGCACATTTTGGCAACCAACTTTATAAATCCAAATTAATTTCTCGAAATTAACCATGAAAAATTAATAAACTTAACAAATAAACACATATATCATAAAACATACATCAAGGTTATCATCAAATTCATGCAATTTCACATACTTTGACTCTAAAAAGTCAAAATTACCATGAAAACTCCTTGGTTGACCATGAAGCTCAAGCTTTCATTTTTGCTCAAAAAGTATGAAATAAGTTGCAATTACTTAATAAAAACACTAACCTTGGTGATTAGAAGCTTAACTTGGTACAAATCTAGCTTTTTTCTTCACCACTTTCTCTACCCAAAAATCTTCAAAATGGATGAAACTACCCACAAGGAGGTAATTTCTAGCCTAGATCTTTGATATTTATGAAAATGTGGGTGTTTTGAAGCTTAAAGTTGTAAATTTTGGGCACAAAAATGATGTTTTTTGGGAGAGAGCCGCACACCCAACCGTAGACTAAAGTTTTAGGGTTTGTAGAAATGAAAAATGAGGCTCAAATCTGGTTTTAATCTCGATGGGACGAAGGGCCAGCGCAGGCCTCCTCCCTGCGCCCAACACTGCTGAAATTTCAAATTTTTACTGTTTTGGTACGAGGGGCTGTAAATCTCTCTAATATTTGATATAGAATGTAGTCTAAAAATATTTGTGAGGGATAAGTTAATTAATTAATCTTATCGTTATAACCTACCCTCCCCAACTTAGACTTCTGTGACGTCCTCGTCACATCAGAATTAATTTATCGGTTAAGAATATTGAGAGATAGATCGGTACATATTCCTTATTCATAACAATTAAAATTAAACAACAAATAATAAATAAACAAAATTCAACTTTTATAATTTCAACTTAATAAAATAAAAACATCACACTTTAAAATTAAAAATAAAGTACGATTACAATCCAAATAAAGGTAAATAACCGAACCAAACAATCAAACCATCACATCAAATATAAATCAAATCAATAAATGTTTAGCACGCATAATTAAACCATTATACTCAAATAATAATAAACTCAACATTCAGCCGGAGGTGCGGCAATCTCTTCCAGTTCGCCAACTGTGATCTGAAGATTGGTGAGTCAGTCAGAATGCGTGTGAAACAGTT
>JAANYP010001396.1:61186-136186 GCA_020465985.1 Centrapalus pauciflorus | reverse complement strand
ATTAATAAAATTAAATTAAATAGAAGCTGATTTGTCATGATATTATTGGTTCGCAATGTTCACATCTTATAACTTGTTCACACTTGATCTTTAGTCTATATATATATATATATATATATATATATATATATATATATATATATATATATATATATATATATATATATATATATATATATATATATATATATATATATATATATATATATATATATAGATTTAGGTTCAGGTGAGTACCACCCATTATGCAGCGCACCAGGAGGTACCAGTCTTAAAAGTATTTTTTTTGAAATTTTTTTTCATGAACTTAATTAACATGATGAAGATCATATGTGAATTTCACGCAAATCCGAAAACTCTAAGTGCATGAAAACACGCATCACATAAATGTGAGTTCACATGTATTCAAAATCATGTAAGTGTGTGTTCACATCACTTTTTAGGAGCTAGGAGATGTGAATGTATGTGAAATTTACATACAATCTTCATAATGCTAATTAAAACATGTTTATGAAAAAAAATTTAAAAAAAAGTTTTTTTAAAGGTGGTACCTTCTGGTGCGCTGCATAATGGAGGTACTCTCTCGAACCATATTCTATATATATATATATATATATATATATATATATATATATATATATATATATATATATATATATATATATATATATATATATATATATATATATATAAGCTATTCTATGGTTGTTCACAATGTTCATAACGAATAAAGTGTTCACAAAAGATCCTTAGTCTATATATATATATATATATATATATATATATATATATATATATATATATATATATATATATATATATATATATATATATATATATATATATATATATAGAATTTGGTGTATCAATGGTTATACTCTTTGGACCCCTTGCTCCCCACACACATCTTTTGAACAACCACCACACACATCCATGGGGTTCAATGAGATTTTAGGGGGTCCAATTAGACCACCTTTATCAACTACCTATAGAATTCCAACATTATATATATATATATATATATATATATATATATATATATATATATATATATATATATATATATATACACACACACAACATAAATAAATAAAAATAAAAAAAGGGGGTAAATCAAAATGATGATGGATGTTGCAAATAGAAGCAGAAGAAAGAAAACAATTTAGTATTATTGAATCACCTGTCGTACTGACAACACATGCATGCAAAAACGTAGTACGTACTATACTACTGACCCCTCCTAGGCTTCTGCTAACAACTGCTACTACGTAATACTATGCTTTCATACTATCCAACCAAAATATGCATGGTACAATTTCCGATGCATATGGTACAACTTTTTTACTCTACCAAACTACAATCAAATAAAATTGATAACATCGAATAAAACCATGTACTTTCGTGTAATTATCGATTAAGTCACTGAATTTATTTTGTCACGTATTTAAGTCTTTAAATTTGTCTTATCCAAAACTATATACTTTTAATCTGTTACCTGTTTAACAGGTAAAACAATTAGTTATTCGAATAGTTTATTATTATAAAAAGTAACTTTCTTTTCCAATTTTCACGATTAAGTTACTAGATTTTCTTTTTATTGTTTAGGTCACTGTACCATTTACCGGCTAGTGACCAGCTAAACATGTCAAATATATAGTTTTGAATAAGATAATAATTGTTTAGGGACTTAAACACTCAGAAAAAAAATACAGTGACTTAATCAATAAATTCATAAAAGTTCGTAAGGTTTTTTTTTTCAACATTAACCCTAAATAAAATGTAAACTACTTTTTTTAATTAACTAATGATCAAGTGTCATTTTAACCATCCATCTTTTAGATTGTTTTTGTTTTAGCCATTAAACTATTTTTTGTTCTCATTTAACTACTAGACTATTTTTGTATACATATATAGTCACTAAACTTTATTTTTACCGATTTAATTATTTAACTATTGAAATTTGTTTCGACTTGGCTTTTATGAACGGAAAAACTTTAAATAATTCTGATTTTTAGCCTTTATGAACGATAAAACTACACAATATTTTCTTTTTTAGTTTTTTTGAAAGTAAAAAAATGCGAACCATTTTCTTTTTTAGTTTTCTCGACGAAAAAGATACGAACAATTTCATATTTTAGTTTTTTTCGGACAACAAAAACTACGAACCATTTTAGATTTTAGTTCTTTCATTCAAACTTAACAGAAACTTTAATGGAAAACAATAGAAATTAGGCTTTTTGCAACATTTTAGTAGATAAAGTACTAATAACACTGTAACTTTTTTAAAAAAATTACGAAACATGCAATTAGTGATTAGTTAAAACACTATATAATATATGCAATTAACTCTAAAATGTATGATAGGATACACCGACGGGAAAACGATAACTAACCTACCTCCATTTATCATTTTATATCATACATAAACGTACTATTTAGGTGTTTTGACGTGAACATGTTGACATGCGAATCGTACGATCGATCATAAAGAAAACATGGGATCCCATCAAACATTATTTGACTATTGTTAAAGAACATGCAAGATTGGTACTTATCAAGACAGATGACTTAACTGTTATTTTTTACGAGTTTAAGGAAGTTTTAGGTACTAATTCAGTATTCTTCAACTCATTGATGTCGCCATATGTCCTTTCACGTATACTTGTCAAGTGTACATGCTCTACTTATGATATTGACCGATAAGCTCAAGTTTTATCTGATACGTTACTATTGGTAGTTTGGTTAGGGTTTTTCTAGTATTGAAAAGACATTCTAGCCGTTGGATCGCATACGATGGTGGCGGTGGCCTAACGAACGATGGGGATGCTTCGGGTGGTTGTCTTGATCTTAGGTACAATTATTCACTACCAAATTGAGACATGGTTGAAACGAATATCAAATCCCTCCCCCACCCACTTGTTTTTGTAACAGGAAAAGCAAAGGGTAAAAGGGAAAATAATTTGAAAAAAAGGGAAAAGAAAATTCGTTTTCCAAATTAGGAATCTACCGACTAATGGACGAAGTCAAAGCATTTCTTTTCTAACATAATTAGATATGTAAATCTATAAAAGTAATTGAGGAATTCAAAAACAATGTTACTTGGTTCGTTATATATATATATATATATATATATATATATATATATATATATATATATATATATATATATATATATATATATATATATATATATATATAATATATATATATATATATAGAATATGGTTCGTGTGAGTACCTTAAAAATGCAGAGTACCGTGAGTACCTGTGAACACACGGGGTTTAAGATGTGAACATGCTCCGAAAAAAAAGTTTTTTTTTTTAAAAATTTTTTTCATATTCATTTAGATACAAATAATATAAGCATATTTGTAAAAGAATTACACGCATTCACACTTCGTAGCCTCTTAAAAGTCATGTGAACGTGGAAAAATTCATGTGAACATGCTTAGCTGTGAACATACGTTCACAACAGTGCAGTTCATGTGAACTTGCACGTTTCACATAGTTATAGTGTTTGTTTATGTGTGATTTTTTGCAAGTAGTCTTATATTATTAGTTTAAACATGATTATGAAAAAAAATTTCAAAAAAAATAATTTTAAGCGAGGTACCTCCGGTACTCCGCAAAACTAGTGGTACTCATTTGAACCCAAATCTATATATATATATATATATATATATATATATATATATATATATATATATATATATATATATATATATATATATGTGGGATAGGATCCATTGTGAACAAGTTATTCGTTGTGAACGTTGTGAACAAATAAAAAAATACATATAATCATTCATTTATATCAAAAAGTGTTTGTAAGATGATTCATATGATTCAAAATGATCATAGAAGTGTCTACAACAAGATTCAGAACATTCAAAAGGTTCATAGTAGTTTTTATATCAAGATGCATAGGATTCAACAAGAATCTTAAGATTCGACAAATTCATAGGATTCAATAAAATCCATAGGATCCAATAAGATTTATAGGTTAATAGAAGGGTTTGGTAGTATTTTCAACAATATTCATAAGATTCAAAGCTATTTTTTGGTTGTTCACAATGTTCACAACGAATAAAGTGTTCACATAAGATCTTTAGTGTGTGTGTGTGTGTGTATATATATATTCAAGATCAATGGAGTACCATGTTAGACATGGGCGGACTTACATTGTTAGGAGGGGTAGCCCGTGCAACGGGTCCCCTCCCAAATAACTTCGTTTCGTAGTGGAAAATTTTTAAAAATTTAATATGTGCAGCCGACGAAATTTTATGTGTGCAACTTATACTATCAAAAAAAATATGTGCGACTTTATTTAAAAAGAATTTGGTACCTCAAAAAATAAGTTGATTACCTAAATAACTAAATAAGTAATTAGTTCAATAAATCAACAACATCCAATAATATTTTTAAAAATTAAAACACAATAAACTCAATACTAAAGTCTAAACCCATTAACCCATTATCCGTTTTAAACCCAATACTATTTTTAACCCAATTTCAAACTCAATAATGATTTTAATTTCTAAGCCCAATTCTTTAACCCTTTTAGCCTTAACCCACTTTTGATAAAAAGACAGTGGAAACAAGAAGTGAAAGCAATAATTTTTGAACGGTGTTCTGATTTGTGCGGTTGAACGTGAAGTATTTTCTATGATGACAAATGAAGATTTAATTGATCGATTCCAATACATGAAAAGTCAAAGTGATCAATTGTGAGAGGTAAATTCTTAATATAATAACATTTATTTCATAACAAAATGTATTTTTATGTATTATATATTTGTTATTTTAAGATTATAATTTTAATTTTAAACTATAAATATTCGTGTGTTGACCCGACCCGACCAAAATATTCATTTTAATTTTCGAACCGTGAACATGACAAAATTTCGTGCAACGGGTCCATTTGGTGGCTGGGTCCGCCACTGATGTTAGACTGGAGTACCGGGTACCATTTACAGCCAATCACTTATCATTGAAATTATTAATTAATACATAAAACTGTGTTGAAAATTGAATCCCACGTCATTTAATGTGAGGGGTAAAATGGGTATGAAATTTTTTTAAACGAGAATCAAATATTCTCTAAATCCCAAGAATTTCTCATTTGCAGTTAATAGTTCTGTTGCCTATTTCAGCGATAACCATCCATTGAAATTGATTTCTTGTTGTCGTCCGCTTCAAAATCGAGTTTTACCATTGTCTTCGTATACTGCACATGTTCAAATTCTTCAATATGGTTTTAAATGCACATGTTTAATACTGCATACATATATAGCACATGTTTAATACTAAACATGTTCAATATTGCACACGTATATTGCAAATGTTGAATACTGCACATGTTTAATGTGTTTTATCACTATATATTCCCTTGCTGCACATGTTCATATTCTTCAATATGGTTTTAAATGCAATCACAAGTATATTGCACATGTTCAGTACCCTTATTGAACATGTTCAATAAGTTATTTATAGTAGGTAAGAGTATCAAATCACTACAATTAAGGGATATCCTAAATCACTAAATATCATCTATTAATTAAAATAAACGTAATTGACTATTTTACCCTTCTGTACTTGTAACCAAACATTAGTGGACTCCGGTTCCCCAGTCTAACATGATACCCCATTGATCCCGACCCTACATATATATATATATATATATACATATATATATATATATATATATATATATATATATATATATATATATATATATATATATATATATATATAGGGAGAGACTCTTTTAAAAATATCAAAGATGGTGAGAACCTAGGAACCTTTTAGAGCCAATGGATCAAAATGGTATTTTTGGAATAAAAAATATTATCTTTTTTTCTCCACCTTTTTATTGTATGCATCTCTTTTTCACTTTCTCTCTTACTTTGTTTTTCATTTTCATTTTCTATTTATTTCATGAGAATTGATTTTAATAGTAAAAAAAAATGTTTTGTTGTAAAAAAATATTTTTTTTCTATATAGAAAATTATTAAATTGCAAAAAAAAAAAAAATAATGTATTCTATATATAAATATTATGTGTCTATATAGAATTATATAATTCAATATTTTTTTATGTAGATAAACATTACTATTCATAATATATGTAGAATGTTATGTTTCTTATATATTTCATATATTTATATGTTTCTTATACATTTTTATATCTTTTAATGTAGATTAACATTACTACTATTCATTGTGTTTTTTGTATATTTTATATCAGTTGCATACCAAGTGTTTGATAAAATGTCTAAATGAAATATTATTTTTTGTGTCAATGTGTTTTTGATATATTTTATCATTTAATCTACGTAGAATATATGATACTTGACATTCTACACGACATTCTACGTAGATTGCATGCTATTCTACGTAGATTGCATGACATTCTACGTAGATTGCATGTCATTCTACGTAGATTGTACATAGATTATGTTCGTCGATACTCTACATAGAATATGACAGATTCATTTTCCATGTTTTATAATGAAGATTATTTGTAAGATATTAGATTTATAATGATTGTAACAGTTATTAGATGTTTTACATGATAATCTACATATAATATAATACAAGAGTACTTGTAAAAAATCACACATAATCTATGTAGAATGTTATGTTTCTTATATATTTCATATATTTTTATGTTTCTTATACAAAACTATATATTTTTATGTAGATTAACATTACTATTCAATGTCTTTTTTGTATATTTTATATCAGTTGCATACCAAGTGTTTGATAAAATGTCTAAATGAAATCTTTTTTTTTTTGTTTCAATGTGTTTTTGGTATATTATATCATGTAATCTACGTAGAATATATGATACTTGACATTCTACACGACATTCTACGTAGATTCCATGTCATTCTACGTAGATTGCATGACATTCTACGTAATATTGCATGACATTCTACGTAGATTGTACATAGAATATGTTCGTTAACATAATCTATATAGAAAAAAATATTCTATATAAACATTCTATATAGACACATAATATTTTTATATAAAATACGTTAATTTTTTAGCAATTAAATAATTTTCTATATTAAAAAAATATTTTTTTTTATAAAAAAATGTATTTTTTACTATAAAAATCAATTCTCATGAAACAAAAATAAAATGAAAATGAAAAAAAGTAAGAGAGAGAAAGGGAAAAAACAGATTTTTTTTTCTTCCAAAAACACCCTTTTCACACATTTTCAAGATTCACCACTATCAAAGTTCTAAATAATTACAAAATTGTCATCCAATATATCAACCATTGATTCTATTAATCCAAAGGCTATAAAAGGTTCTTAAGTTCTCACAATATTTATGGTTCTTAAAAGAACACTTCCATATATATATATATATATATATATATATATATATATATATATATATATATATATATATATATATATATATATATATATATATATATATATATATATATATATATATACATATATATATATATATATGGGTGAGTTCAATGGAAAACCTATATGCATCGGAAAACCCGGGAACCACTTTATAGCCATTGTATCAGGTGATGCATCATGCAGAAAGTCGATGCATCACGCGCGAATTCGGTGCATCATGTGGGAATTTGGTGAATCGCACGGGGAATTTGATGCATCACGCGAAAATTGTGATGCATTTGTGGTGGTGCATTGAGGTTTTCCAAGGTTTTCCGATGCATGTTGGTTTTCCATTGAACCTCCCTCAATATATATATATATATATATATATATATATATATATATAGATTTAGGTTCAAAAGAGTCCCTTCAAAAATCCAGTGTACCAAGGGTACCCATCCAAAGCCACAAGATTAAATAAATCAATGGTTGTGATCAAAAAATGCTTTCCATGCGCGTCCCCCCCTTTTTTTTGGCTGGAAGGGTATTTTCGTAATTACAGCGACCATTCACATTATTTAATTCATCATTCACATTAATTGATCATTCACATTAGTTAATTGATCATTCACATTACTTAATTATTCATTCACAACACTTATTTGATCATTCACAAGAATTATTTGACTATTTACAATTCTTTTACACTTATTTGATCATTCACAATAATTATTTGACTAATTGATCATTCATATTACTTAATTGATCATTCACATTACTTAAATGATCATTCACATTACTTAATTAACCATTTACGTTACTTAAATGATCATTCACATTACTTAATTGATCATTCACCTTACTTAAATGATCATTCACATTGCTTATTTGATCATTCACATTGGTAAAATAATATCACCACAACATGTGAATCTGAGCATTGTCAACTACTAACAAACAGTAACAAGATTAATGACAAACAGTAACAATGATCATTCATGTAACGCTCAAATTCTCAAATCTATCAAACATTAATAACATCAACCAATGTGAATAATCATTCAGCTAATGTGAATGGCCATTCACATTAGTCAATTTCACCATTCACATTGGTTGTACCATATCAGCACAGCATGTATGTTGTGCATCGTCAACTACTAACAAGCAGTAACAAGATTAATGACAAATAGTAACAATGGTCATTCATGTAACGCTCAAATTCTCAAATCTATTAAAACATTAATAACATCAACCAATGTGAATGATCATTCAGCTAATGTGAATGGCCATTCACATTAGTAAATTTCACCATTCACATTGGTTGTACCATATCAGCACACCATGTAAGTTGTGTATCGTCAACTACTAACAAGCAGTAACAAGATTAATGACAAACAGTAACAATGGTCATTCATGTAACGCTCAAATTCTCAAATCTATCAAACATTAACAACATCAACCAATGTGAATGATCATTCAGATAATGTGAATGGTCATTCACATTAGGAAATTTACCATTCACATTGGTTGTACCATATCAGCACGGCATGTATGCTGTGAATCGTCAACTACTAACAAGCAGTAACAAGTAATGACAAACAGTAACAATGAACATTCATGTAACGCTCAAATTCTCAAATCTATCAAACATTAATAACATCAACCAATGTGAATGATCATTCAGCTAATGTGAATGGCCATTCACATTAGGAAATTTACCATTCACATTGGTTGTACCATATCAGCACAGCATGTATGCTGTGCATCGTCAACTACTAACAAACAGTAACAAGATTAATGACAAACAGTAACAATGGTCATTCATGTAACGCTCAAATTCTCAAATCTATCAAACATTAATAACATCAACAAATGTGAATGATCGTTCAGCTAATGTGAATGGCCATTCACATTAGTAAATTTCACCATTCACATTGGTTAAATAATATCAGCACCTTACATTAGTCCTGTTAATTGTCAACTACGTTTTGTGAATGATCAATCTTCTAATGTGAATGGTCATTCACATTAGGTAAATGTCCATTCACATTTGATGAATGACGAGAACAGCAATGTTAGACTTCATCTTCTACATACCATCAATGTTAAATGTATTTAAGTAATGTGAATGGTCAATTAAGTAATGTGAATGATTAATTAAGTAATGTGAATGATCATTTAAGTAATGTGAATGGTCAATTAAGTAATGTGAATGGTTAATTAAGTAATGTGAATGATCAAATAAGTGTACAAGAAGTATAAATAGTTAAATAAGTGTTGTGAATGATCAATTAAGTAATGTGAATGATCAATTGACTAATGTGAATGATCATATAATGTGAATGATGAATTTAAGCAATGTGAATGGTCGCTGCAATTACGAAAATACCCTTGGTACGCTGGATACGCTGGATTTTGGAGGGAACGCTGTGGAACCAAATTCTATATATATATATATATATATATATATATATATATATATATATATATATTTGGGCCGTGTATATATATATATATATATTATTAATATTATTATTATTATATATATATAATATATATAGCTTATATAAAGTTGTTTGAAATTGATCAATTAAGTAATGTGAATGATCAATTGACTAATGTGAAATGATCATATAATGTGAATGATGAATTTAAGTAATGTGAATGGTCGCTGCAATTACGAAAATACCCTTGGTACGCTGGATACGCTGGATTTTGAAGGGGACGCTGTGGAACCAAATTCTATATATATATATATATATATATATATATATATATATATATATATATATATATATATATATATATATATATATATATATAACATAAGATTTTGGATTTTATTGACTTTTCTGATAGGATTTCAAAATGCTAACAACTATTGAATTTTACAATTTCTAGTTTCGTTTGTTGGATTTATTAGGATTTAAATTTTGTAGAATTTTATAAAATATTTAGGATTTTCAATTCGTTTAATAATTGGGAGGTTTGAAGTTAAACCATAGGGTTTTTGTATATTAAAGTAAATTTTATCCTAAATTTGTTCAGTTTCTACTGATTGCAGTTAAACCATATGGTTTTTGTATATTAAAGTAAATACAATGGATCTCTACCTATAGAGATACAAGATACTAAAGGTACCCCTAGATTATACTAATTACATTAAGAATAATGTATTCTAATACGCACCCACAAGTTAAGGATGAGAGATGACATGTAGCTTGAATCGTTAAAACAGAACTCTAGATGTTGGCAATGACTTTGTAAAGATATCAGCAATTTGGTCAATTGTACAAATGAATTGTAAACAAATTGAATGTCTCCTTGAGCGACCTTCTCTCTAACAAAATGAACGTCCACTTACACATGCTTTTTACGAGCATGAAAGTCCAGATCAACGAGAGATACGTTGCACTTAGATTGTCACGCCATCAAATGGGAGCTAAATGGGCACAGACACCAAATTCATGAAGAAGAGCATGAAGTCACGTGAGTCCAGCCACTATGACAGTCGGAGCCTTGTATTTCGATTCAGTAGAAATCGAGAAACTGTGCATTGTTTGCGAGTAGTCCATGAGACAAAATAAGAGCCTAAATAAATGGCAAAGCCCGCAGACTGACGATCGTCTAAATAGCCACACCCGTCATAATCTAAAAAGGCTTGAAAAGAATAGGAAGATGTTTGACGGATAATAACACCATGGTCAACGGTGCCCTGAAGATAGCGTAGAATGTGTTTAACCGCATGCCAGTAAGAATCCATGGGGGCATGCATAACTGACACACTTTATATACTGCAATTGTGACATCCGACTGAGAAAGGGTTTCATATTGAAGAGCACCAACAACTTGTTTGTATTTGATCGGGTCGAAAAATTCAACACCGTCAAATAGAGATAACTGGGTGGATAAGTCACTGGTAAAGGCATTGGCTTGGAGTCTGAATGGCCGGCCTTTATAGAAGCTCTAAAATGTGTTTATTTTGAGAAATTTCAATATCTAGACTTTGAGGTACAATTTCAATACCTAGAAAGTAGTTAAGAGGGTCGAGGCCCTTTAATGCAAAAGTCGAGCCAAGTCTGTAAACGATGTTGTCAAAAGCTATATTGTTGTTTCCGGTTATGATTATGTCATCAACATATACCAAGATATATAAAAGAGTGATGAACGCGAGTAAATGAATAGCGAAGGATCTGTCTTAGAACCAATAAAACCAAGAGTTTGAAGAACCTTCAAAGAGGCGATGAAACCAAGCCCTAGTAGTTTACTTAAAGTCATAAATAGATTTGTGAAGCAAGCACACATGATCTGTCCTTTGTGGGTAAATAAAGCCAGTAAGGCTGCTCCATATAGACGGTTTCATTAAGGTGACAATAAAGAAAAATATTTTGAACCGTCCACCTGTCGGAGCGGCCAAGTCTGAGAAATTGTTAGCGATATAATAACCCAAATGGTAGTGGACTTGATAACCGGGTTGAAGTTTTCATGAAAGTCAATGTCATGTTTTTCCTGAAAACCTTTGGCAACAAGTTTTTCTTTGTAACGATAGATCGCTCCAGTTTGGCAACAACGTTAGTATCATGAACACGAGGAACTAAAGACTAGAGACAGGTGAGGCGGTGGTGGTGATTGAGATAGTGTTGACATAGGTGGTGATGAATCATGGTTTAAAGGCGAAGTGGATGTTGAGAAGGACTCAGAGATGGTGACTTAGGTGGATCTTGTGTTACAAGGGGTTGGATGAGAGGTGGATCGGGATCGACAACGACATGAGGTCATGTGTCGGAGGTATAGGGAGATGAATGAGGTGGGGAGAAGGGGAAGGTAGGAATTAAAAAAGAGAATTGCTCTTTATTGGAACACACATGGAAAATAATGTATAAACGTTCGATGAATAAGTCAGGACATCTATATCCATGATGAAGAGGACTATAGCCAAGGAAAACACATGGTATGGAGCAAAAATCCATCTTATGCATGTTCTATAGGCGAAGATGAGAAAAACATTGACAACTAAATACCCAAAGAAATGAATAATCATGAGAATATTTAAAGACATATTCAAAGGGTGATTTATCAATGTTCATGAAGGCCTGCGGTTGATTAGGTATACATCGGTGTTGAAAGCGTAATTCAAGAAACGTTGATGAACACTAAATTGAGCAAGGATAGCGAGACCAATTTCAACTACATGTCGCTTGCAACGTTCGACAAAGCCATTTCTCTCACTGGTATGGGGATGTGATCGGCGATGACAATCCCAGGTGATGAGGAAAAAAAGGATAGATTACGGAATTCACCACCTCAATCGGTTTAAACATTTTCAAGTTTAGTGTGGAATTGTCTTTCGACCATCATAAGAAAAGTTTTCAAGGTACTTTAACCGTCTGATTTTTGAGCTAATCTATAACAGCCCAGACCACCCGAGACAAAATATTGTCCGCTTTGGCGAAGGCCGCACGGTTTGTTCCTGGAAGCCATGCCATAGGCCTACCCCAAAACGCGTCTTGGTGGATAGAGACAATCTTACCCTTATATGGGCATATTAGTTTCTCCTCTCCACCGATGTGGGATGTTACAATCCATCCCCCGTGGGAACACAGCGTCCCCGCTGTGCACATCGACCCGGTGCGTGGCTCTGATACCAACTATTACAGCCCAGACCACCCCCAGACAAGATACTATCCGCTTTGGCAAAGGCTACACAGTTTTGTTCCTGGAAGCTAAGCCATAGGCCCGCCCCAAAACCCGTCTTGGTGGATAGAGACAACCTCACCATTATATGGGCATATTAGTTTCTCCTCTCCACCGACGTGGGATGTTACATAATCGATAGATCCACATATAACGAGAATGGTTATCAACACATAACATAAATTAATGATGACCTACAAAAGACAAAACAGGTGTAGGATGTAACATCCTTATTTTTGAATTACTTGTAATTAAGTATTTTTAATATGTGCAATTTTAATGATTGATAATTCCAGTTTAATTAAATCAGACAATATGAGTTGGAAATTATGTATGAATAATGGAACTCAATTTGGATAAGAAATAAATGATGAGGGATCATCATTGTTGTTCCAGTAGAAATTCAAAAAAAGAGATATTTAAAAGAAGAACGCCGATTTATGTTTAAATAATTGGTGAAAATGATTAGGACTTGAGATGTTAAAATGTGAAAGTATAAGTGAAAAGGGGGAGGGGGGGGGGGGGGGGCATTTTGCACATGTTGCAAACATGAAATAGGAAAAGATGGATAAAAATATGGGCGACCATTCATTATTGAACACCCCCACACACACTCTCTCTCTTCAACCTCCACTCTCTTCATATTTCTCACGACGCTCTCTCTTTAAATTCAAAATCAAGATAGAGTCGGAATTGGAACTCAAAATCTGGAACTTACGTAGTTAGAAGGAAGCTACAACTACTACAACAAACGATTCGAGATAAGATTCATTTAAACTTACAAATTCGTGGGTTTTGGGTTTGGTTTTTATATGAACCAATATCATAGATTGATGATAGTTTTGTTATTACATGTTGTAGTTACCTCTTGGGAAGTTAAAATCGAGTCCTAGGCAATCTATATACAAGATTTCAGCTTCTGATTCAAGTTCTAGGTAAACTTTTGATCTTTACTATGTGTTTTAGTGTGTGTGTGTGTGTGTGTGTGTGTGCGCGCCCAACGCACAGTGAGGAACATGGCTTATTTGAGTCTAATTTGGTTCAATGAACCCTAAGCTGATGAAATAATAAGTTATGTGAACTGCACAACTTGTGAACCTCAGATCACATGAAGTTTGGATGATATGAACTTCAGATCACTCAAACATTGGACCACTTGAACACGAACATAAGTTATTAACTTTGGATCATGAAAACTTCGGATGATCTAAGATGGAATTGTACTTAGATTGAAATAAGGCATCCGAACTTTGGATCTTGAGGAACATTTGAACCTTGGATCATATGATAGAGAATAACAATAAAGATTTAACTAAGGATGGAACTTCGGACCATCCGAAGTTCGGCTCATGCGAACTTCGGATCAGATTTGTGGAATTCAAATTGGAAGTTTTGAATATGATAAAGTTAACAGAAAATATATGAAATGAATAAAACATTGATACTTGTACTACACTTTGACATAACAAGATCTTTCGGGTGTTGTCTAACACACATTAAAGTATAATTTGCAGTTAAAGCCCGTCTTGATAAGATTAAAGCAATGGGAACAAAGTGTGTGTGTGTGTGTATAGGTATTGTCGTCCAGTGCATCCTTGCTAAATTAAAACAACTGTGAGTAATAGATTACTAATCCTGCAATTCTTGTTATTGCATACACATTAATGATGGCAGGGGCCGATTTAGTATAATAAATGGGGTGTCACTTGACACCGATAAATTTTCAAAATACTGAGGTACATATGTATGAAAAACTCTAGTGACACCTAGAATTTTTTTTGAGTGACACCTACAAAGGCAACAATTGTAAAACTTTAAGACTTCGATAGATGAAAACTCGAAGGAAACAATCATAAAACTTTAAGACTTACGATACTTATTGGTTTTAAGTTTTTATGGTATTGAACTATATACTTTTTTTAAGTAGAAAAATCTTTTCATTTATTAATTCTGTATTGACAACTCGTTGGTGACCCGATCCATCTTAAAAAGTATTCCGAAAATCTAAGTATTAAACATACTTTTAAAAAGTGACACCGATAGCAAAAAATTCTGGATCCGCCCCTGAATGATGGATTGTTCCTGTTGTTCATTTATATTATGTAGCACTCTAATATGATTTATTGTTAATAATGCACTCTTGTACTTAATATGTTATAAACATGTAGCCAACATTCGTTTGATAGTGCATCTTTTGATAACATGTTTTGATATGATGATAGACTCATAATCCAGTGTGACCTAGGCTGAGGTTGACAGCAAGCCACTGTCGGGGACTTATCGTCCCATATACTTATTTTATCCAGGTTGTACATCCTCATCGATAGCTGAACAGCTATTGAGACGTAGGTCTCGGGATCCATGCTTCCCAGCACGATGAACTCTTTGATATCCATGCTTCCCAGCATGATGAATATTTGTAATTTGTGCCCTCCGCACAAAGGAGCAAATATTTCTCACATATACATTTGGTTTGGATGACTTGATTGTAGAATATGTTATCTGTAAACTCACTAAGCGTAAAGCTAACTGTTGATATTGACTGTATTTAGGCAAAGGTAAAAGCATTGCTAGGCCTTCTACTTAAGCTATTATATCAAGTCTACCGAAGATTTCTAGAATCTACTGGTAACTATAAGGGTTGTGTAGCTTTGTGATTGAAAACTTTATTTGATGTTGTAATAAATATTGTGTTGTAATAGACAGATATTGTGCTTGTAGACTTACAATTACTTTATGCTTTAATGTTTTTTTAATTACCACTTGTTAAACACTTGGACCATTTATGATAATGCTAAATCTTGGGTTTGTATAATGATCCTGAAGGTGTACTATGTTTATTTGGAAAGATGTTTCACAGTTTCATAAACATCACAATAAACCAGGTCTAAAAGGTTATTACTTCAAAAAGAAGATTACAGGTAAACAAAGTTTTGATGATTTTCCCATTTGACAGACTAACTTAAAAATTATAAACTCATATTTGTGACAGGAATAGAAATCTAGAAAAGTATGGAATGAAAAAATTACTGAGGTGGATAACCAAGCCGCCTATGCCAAATGGTAGAGGGCGATCTATGTCAAAATCAACCTTATAGATGGGCTTGAGGTGTGGAAGAAGAATATAATATAGACCTTTTCACTAGGAGTCATAAGAAGGATAGTGTGGGTAGACTTATCCTTCATAAAGTGAAATTCAAAAAAGGCGTTATTATATAGACAAAGTTTTGCACATAAAGAAGATTTTTGGTGATTTATAGTACTTGTAGAATATTTGATAGGTGAAAGTTTTTTTGAGGTAAGTAAATGTTTGAAGAACTAATATAGAGGATATGGAGTCCTTTACCGTTACCAAAGTCGAGTGTGTCATTACCATAAAATGTATGAGAGTTATTCATGCTTCTATAAATTAGGTGTGGCATGACTCTTTGCTCCGGTGTCCAGAAACCATGATGTTGACACAGCAGATGACGAAGCACGACTATTTGCAAAGTTAGTAAATGCACTAATCCGAATAGTGGAAGGGTCACGATTGGGGCATTGCGAGGGAATGTGCCCAATGTCACAACGATTAAAAAAAACCATATACGGTGTTTTGAATATATGCACAACCAAATTGATGATTTTCTCCAGACTACGACCATTGTTACCGTAAGGATTCCACGTCGATGATTGCCATGAATGTTGTTATTGAACTGTCGAGAATCATAAAATCCTTTCGATCTTGATGTTTTAATAGGCATTAACTGATAATCAAGAGCAAAGGCAAGAAAGACAATCTAAGTTGTTTGTTGTTTGATAGAAACAGAAAGTTGAGTCTGTGAAAGACCAGAGGATGCAGTTTATAAAGCAAAAGTAGTCAGAAATTTTGTTGCAGTGATGTGGATTTAAGACCATTTTATGCTTCTCGAAGACCAAAAACAACAAGCATGGCGAGATATTTGTCTATAATAGGCTGATTAATGGCTGCACGGGCAACCACTTATTCCTGTGCGTATAAAGATAAGCATTAGGGTTTCATCACCTTTGACATGGATCTTAAGCAGTTGTATCTCTAAAGGATATGCATTAAAAATTGTGTGTGGAGCATGTGCCCCTACTAAGGCTAGCCAAAGTTCACGAGCATTGACTCCATGAACATGACAAAAAGAAGCTTCCGAGATGGTAGAGATAATAAACATATGAACATTTGCATCGTTTAAGATCCAAATTGGATAATTAGAGTTGTCTTTCGGAGGAGATGTGGCGTCAGTTTATGGTGGTGTGTTAGATGCACAAACGATAGCGCCATCCACATATCCAGAAAGGTTGAATCATAAGCTTCTGTAGTTAGTTGGAATGAGGTTAAACGCAAATTATGAGAGTTGTGAGTTGTTTTCTCTACAGTGCTGAAGGCGAAAAGACTGGCCATGATATTGCGATATAGAAGAAATTTCATGTCTTTTGTTCCTAGGGTTCCAATGATTGGTAGCAGCCGCCGCCGGCGACGATTGAAAGGGGTTTGGGTCAAATTTGAGCGATTAAGAGATCTGGAGTAGCAGCAATGGAAAACGCGGTGATATTAGAGAGTTTTAACCTGAAAAACTATTTCCAGAAGTAGAAGTTGGCGGCGCATGAGCAGCAGGAAGGCGATAAATTTTGTTGCCGTGCAATTCGCTCGAAAAGAGCTTATAAAATGGTGGTTGTGGTGTTTTCTGGCTGGCAAGAAGCAGGCGGCTAGGGTTTTGGTCTAGCGGCGACTATGATTTTGCCAACAAGTTGTTTATGCGGCCACATTTTAAATATGATACCAAGTTAAACCAAAGTGTTTATGTATATTGAATGTATATTAAAGTAAATACAATGGATCTCTATATAGAGAGGTATAAGATACATAAGGATACTCTCCTGATTATACTAATTACATTAAGATTAATCTAGTCCAATAATTTCTTTGCTCCAATTCTATTGGTAAGTTGGTGTATCTAATTTCCCAATCGATTTTGCATGTTGCTACTCGATAAGAGGTATTCTTGCTACTTGATTTATTTCATTTGTGTCACTTGTGTTTCAATTGTTGAAAATCAATTTATATGATTTGTAACTTGCATGATGACTCACTACTATCGATCTGTTTTGACAAAACCGATGTCAAGTTATGTTTTCCTTTTTTGTTTTATATCATCACTGCTACTACTCGTTTTATTTATGATTTTTGAATTTTCTCTGAGTTTTTTTTTAGATAGAGGTATTTATGACGAAAACCTTTTACAAAGTGTTGGGAGTATTTTTGAGGAGCCCTTTAGCAGAGTTGGAGAACCCACTTATTTTTAGTATCTTAACTCCCACTACTTGCTAATCTCGCACTCTTTATGCTTCCATTGTCAGCAAATCCTTCAACACTCGTTGGCTCTTCAGCATTAACATGCTCATTAACGTCAGTGCCCGTTGACCTTTTGTCAGCGACTATAGTTGTTAATATTCTCCTATCTGATGTCGTAAGATCTTTGTCTATAAAACCTTCAAACATAACTTGTTTTCCAACATGCTTTTGTAATTGATTTGATTCTGGTTGCTTATACCTAACAATCCTTAAAGGTGACATCTCAACTTTTAATGGCCTTCATCTTTTGATCATCTTAAAATTTGTAACTTAACTTGTTTGACACTTTGACCCACATATGATGAATATGCACTTTGTTGCTTTTGCATTTAGCTTATCTTAAGCAACATCTTTTACTTTGATGTAAGTTATGCAACCACAAATTTTTAAGTGTGTCAGCCTTATCTCCATGCCTAACCATTCATCTTTTGGAATTCTGAACCATAACGGAAATGAGGGTCTTTTATCAATCAGATGAGCTGTTGTACAAACTGAATCTACTTTGCACATCTTCGGTTACCCTAAATGAAGCCTCATGCTTTTAGCCCTCTCAGTTAGACTTTTGTTTCTTCTTTTACTATAAGTACTTATTTACAAAAAAAGGACAACACCAAGTAAACACCATAATTGACTTAGATTCTTATACGTTATCCTGATGATTTAATCATTTAACTAAAAATTTATAGTAATTTCACTTGATTGCGAAACATGACAGTTAAAACTATAACTGTTACTTGGCATCAACGAAAGGTGAAGAAATTGCAGATTTAGGTTGTATTTGGCTAAATTCAAATAAATGATGATGAATGAGTTCATGACTTAAGCTTAGAGAAGAAATTCTATTTCACATACATATACAGATTTTGGAGAGAGTAAGTGAACTAATATGATATATCCTCCATATGTTTTTATCATTTAGAAGTTAAAGAGGCTTTGTACTTTTGGACTTTCAATGTTTGTTACTTTCAACCGAAGCATTCTTGCATAGCCATGAACAATTATAATTTATAACAAAAACTCTTTGTTTATTTCAATAAGTACATCAAATTATGTGGTTCATGACACCATAATTGGAATAAAATAACTTCAGAACAAGGGATGTTACAACAAGAATCAAAGCAATCGACGTATGACCGATACAAAATGGGTTTTGGGTTGAATAGCGCTTAGGCTGCATCCAAACGTAAACTATGATGATCCAAAAACTATTTTATATAAGAAAATGAAATTTTTCATTTTAATAAAAATCTCAAATTACACACTTCATTATATTAAGTTCACTTATTTTTTTTGCCCGATAGATTTCTTAACTAATTAAAACTCATGAAAATAGTGTTTTTCAATAAAAGTTATCGACAACATGCGGTTTGTGGTAAAAATTTGATTGTAGGACTTAAACGAAAAAGTATATGGTTTGTGGCAAACATTTGAATGAGATTTAATCAAAAAAAGACATATCATCAAAGTTCCATCTAAGCATGTTTTACCATACACGTAGATGCCACGTTTGTGTCACGTAAACACGATAACTAGTTGCAACATACGAAATATTGTATTTGTGAGTTTTATTGGTTAAAGGACTTATTTGACACTAGGGATTTAATCAAAAGAACATGAACTTTGATGAGTTTTTATGAAATCTATCTATATCTATTAATAAAGTAAAATGATTTTGCCACATGTCGCTTCCACATTTCTCTAAAATTTCATTTTCCCGCCAATTTTTCCTTATATAACTCTTTCAATTAACTCATCTATTTATTTTAGAAATTTTAAAATTTTAATGGAAACTTATACAATTAAATAATTTTAAATGCTTCCTAATTTAACCTCTAATTTTCCTAAAATGTTTTATCTAAAATGATCTATTTGATTTGTAAATTTTTAGTTTTTTAAAAAATTTAAAGAAAATATTAAATGTTTAATCGTATATTAAATGTATCAATTTAAATTCGTCATTCTTAAATTTTGGAAATTAATATTTATTTTAAAATTATGTTAACAATCGTAATCGATTTAAATTTTTTTTTCATAATCAATTGAATCAAAAAAAAGGTTTTATATAAAGCATGATTTTAAGTTTTTTATCATTAAAAAACAAATCTAAATATGAAAAGAGCAACACTATAATAATTTTCATAAAAGTAATACTTTCCAATAATATTGTAAATATTGTTTTCAAATTTAAAAGCAAAAACATTACAAAATTGATTTAGTTTTTATTGTAATATAATCAGTATTTCAAATATATATTTTCATATCTTCAATATATATATATTTATTATAATAAGAATAACAAATTTATATTTAATATAATTTTAATTATTTATATATGTTAGTTAATATCAAAATATTATTACCTTATTATTTCTTATAATAATATTAAGTTATGGTATTTAGAAATATATATATTTCTTACGTATGCCCCATGTGTTACAAGGGCCAATAATCTAGTTTGAAAATAAAGTAAAATAACTCAAATGCTTTATGTAAATTGACGAATTTATAAAAGTTTGAGGAATTTGTGAAAATTCAATATTGGTTTGGGTTTTCATAAAGCTGATCTTTATAATCTACATAGATTCTACACAGACCAAACATATTTGATTTTATGCATAAATGTCAGAATAAGATTGGGTGCCAAATTTCTATTTTTGTGTCAAATCGTACAATCAGAAACTTTTCTGCAAAAAAAAAAATTTATATTCTGACAGAAAATCAAATCCAGTAACTTTAGGGGCTGAAGTGAAACTTTGGATGCTTATATATATATATATATATACATATATATATATATATATATATATATATATATATATAAAATTTAGGTTCAAGTGAGTACCACCTATTATGTGAATGTATGTAAAATTTACATATTATCTTCATAATGTTATTAAAACATGTTTATGAATGAGTGGTACTCTCTCGAACAATATTCATATATAATATGGTTTGAAAGAGTATCACTCATTATGCAGCGCACCAGAGGTACCACCTTTATAAAAAAATTTAAATTTTTTTCATAAACATGTTTTAATTAACATTATGAAGATAATATGTAAATTTCATATACATTCACATCTCCTAGCTCCTAAAAATGAAGTGAACGTACACTTTGCATATATGTGAACATGCATTTATGTGATGTGTGATTTCATGCACTTAGAATATGTGAATTTGCGTGAAAGTTACATATTATCTTCATAATGTTAATTAAAACATGTTTATGTAAAAAATTCAAAAAAAATAATTTTAAGAGTGGTACCTTCTAGTGCGCTGCCTAATATGTGGTACTCTATTGAACCTAAATCTCTCTGTGTGTGTGTGTGTGTGTGTATGTGTGTGTGTCTATATATATATACACACACACACACACACACCCCAAATTGAAACAGAATCAAAAATCAAAATTGAGAATCGAGCCGTATGATGTCCGTTTCAGTTTGATTTGATCTGGTATTGATAGTCGATACGGTTCTTCATTTCTATCTTTATGATATTTACATTGAAACACAATTTATACCTGATGGAACCAAACATAAATAAAATAAACAATGAAATTTTCACCAAAAAACTTTGAATTATATGGTGTTGGTTCAAGGTGAGAAAGATTTTTAAAAAAATGGTGAGAAGCGATCTTGATCACCCATTTAATTTTGTACCTTATACCCCATCACACCGGATTAATCCAATATATTTGTAAATTAGCCTCATTAACTAATGGGTTTATTTTCTAATTTTTATTTACAAAATATCAATTACTACATAAAAGATCAATCACCAATATGTCACTAATACATCGGCACAATCGCTAATACATTCACTGATGCTAACATTCTGAAGCCTGAAATAAAACATCCAAACGTATGCAAAAACACTGATACATCCTAATACATCACAGATACTAACATTGATTAACGATATTTATAAAAAAAAAGAGTCAATAATATCAGTATTAAATGATACATCACTGATACAAACTCAGGAACATCAACTAATACGAACTAAAACAAATGATACAAATTTTACAAACTAATATGTAAACTAATACAAACTGATACAAACTCAGAAATATTATTTAATACAAACTGAAACAAATAATACAAATCATACAAATGACAGAGGAAAGTGTATCACTGATACAATCGTTCATACCAATCCATCGAGTATATACATCATTGATACATCAATTAAGTTCATCGAAAACTGGATCGGTATATGGCCAAAGACAGTGGAGAGGGTGAGAACCAGTGTTGCACCTTTTTCATTGTTGGTTCACAGTGATGGAAAGTCGATGTACCTTACACAACGATGAGAGAAGAGCATACGGAGGTGGATGATGGTATGATGGTTTAGCAGCAGTGGAGAATCACCAGTTTCTTTTTAGCTTCGATCAATGAACGGAGGTGTCAATCTAGTGTGTTCACAGGTAGCATGTTCACATGCACCTCAAACCCGTGTGTTCACATGTAGACACAGTACTCTACATTTTTTAGGGACTCACGGGAACCATATTATATACACACACGAACACACATACATACTAGTACATTTTTAATGAAGTTTGCCTCTTTAAGTCGTTCTATTGCTTGGTCACTCTTTCCTGTTTGACATTAACATTTATGTGATAATTCATTACAACTTTAGTTAAATACTAATTTAGATCAAAGAAAATGTAATTATTTTCTTATAACATAGTTCTTACCAAAGTATTTTAAAAGTTTATTCAGGGCACCCAACTGTGAATTAATGCTCAAAGGATATTGATCTTGTGTGACATCTTATGTGAATATGACATTAGCCCGTGACACAATCGAATTCTAGGTTGAGGGTGTTTTGATTTGCGTTTGAAAAAGTGTTCTAGCATTTTGGAAACTAATAATCAGATAATAGTTGTAACAAAAAGTGCTGTCGAAAATGTAGTATTTGGTTTAGCTTTTACTGTTTGGTATCATAATTATCAAATAATCAATTTCTAAAGTGTTTGGATTTGCATTATAACTTGTAAAATGACCAAATAATCACTTATTAAGCAAATAAACTACATTTTTTAACTTATGAAAAAGTGTGGTAGAATTAACTCTAATCGCAAATAATCACTTATTAACGTGTACAATCCAAACACTTTAAACCAATTATTTGCGTTATTGTAACGTAGTAAGCTAATAATTTCGTTCATAACGTAAAACCAAACACTCTCTAAATAATATGCAATGAAACACGATTGTCATAAATCATAATGTATAGTACGTTGTGTAATAATGTTCATTAATCCAAAGGTTACATCAGACTCATCTTTTATAAAGACATTTGTCAAGATGCAATCCATTACCGTATAATGCAATTAATCTGAATCATGGATTTATTATTTCGTCTAACCATGGAAACAATTCCTAATTTCAAAACATTATTGAAAAACCATATATGCTGTAAATGAAGCCCTAGATCATATTCTGGACAACTATAGTTTTTTAGGTTGTGTTTGATAAAGAGAATCATAGAGAAAACAAATAATGATAAAATCAATGGTTTTTAAGACTATGAAGTTTAAAAATACAATAACCATATGTTTGTTGTAATTTTTTTCCTCAAGTTTTAACTTCTATTTAATTCTTTACCATGATTAGAGAAATGAAATAATAGAATTAAACCTATACGTGTGTTTGATATTTTTGTTTCCAAAACCTAATTGTGTTTTTTTTTTAACTTTCAAATTTCATTTTCGAAAATGGAAATCTCACACACACACACACACACACACACACACACACACATATATATATATATATATATATATATATATATATATATTGATAAAATGTTATTTTAAAAATTATTTTTTTAAAGACAAGCATTTAATTCCAAGCACATACGATTTAAAAAAGGGAAAATATGTTGTACACGTTTGAATACTAAACCTAACTTGGCAAATGATGGGTTTCCACTCACATTGCCAACAAAAGTCCAACAAAAAGCTGACCAATGACTACTGCCACTTCTTTCTGTTCTTCCAATTATTTTACCAATTTCAACAAAACATTTCTCCATTAAATAATTATTGATTTTCTATAATTTTTATGCCATAAATCTAAAAACAAATAATTATTTATATAATTAGCTATGATAATTTTGGACCAAATCATTCAAACGAGTGAGACAAGAGAGACAATCGTAACGTTAAAAACATATTTGTACGCAGTGGCGGATGTAGGATGTTACGATGGGTGTCACTTGACACCGATAAAATTTTAAAATACTAAGTTACGTATGTATCAAAAATTCGAGTGACACCTAGGATTTTTTTAAATGACACCTACGAAAAATTTGTAAAAGTATTATACACAAATCTAATTTATATTTGTCGATTTCGTTACCCAAACTTATTAAAATATTACTGAGTTTAATCATAAAAACTTAGAAGAAAAACAGAAGCCCAATAGAAATAAAAAGTATAAAAGACAATATTCAAGAACTAACCAAAAAGATTATTAAAAACCCGAAAAAAAATTAACCCAAACCTTGTTGAAGACACCAGTCCATTTGGTTGAAAAACCTCTAATCGATATCATCGTTTTTCATTGGTTAGGGAGGTGCTTAAATATGTTGAAAATCTCTAACCGTGTGATTCTTTTAGGGACTTTGATACATCAAAATTATTAAAGTTGGTGGAGATATATCCGAATGATTTTAATTGTTGAGGCTAATATTAGTTTTGCCGGTCTCAACTGCGACAGTTGAGAGATAGTATTGTACTATGTACTAATGTAATTATAAAAAGCTTGTTATTTGTTAATTTTGTGTTGAAAACCTGTTTCGTAGACCCGATCCTTCTTTGAAAATATTTTTAAAATCTAACTATTAAATTTACTCTAAAAAGTGACACCGATAACAAAAAATCCTGGATCCGCCCCTGTTTGTACGTATTTTTGGAGATTGACAATTTGACATAGTTTTTCTAGCATTGTTTGTTTCACTCGTAGGACTAAAATTGCCAACCATTTTACATGTTTAAATATAGGAAAAATGACTTCAAATATCTATGTACTTTTGAGTTTGTGCACATTTTGTAGTCAAACACTTTTAAAAATGTTTCATTTAGGTAGTTGAATGGGCTGGAAACCAGCACCAACCGGTCACCATGCTTACGTGAATGGTTTTTAAAAAAAATGTCATCAAAAAGCAATGTACTTTAAAATATGTACACATTTATGTTGTATACTATTTTTTTGTGCACATTTTAGCAGTGAAACTTTTAAAAGTGTTTTAATTATGTGGTTTGGTTACCTGAAAATCGATACCAACCGGTTACTATGCTTATGTGGACATATTTTTATGATTTTGAATTTAGAATACCTAAGGTGACTTATTTTTTTTCTATAAACCATAAAACGATTCATAAACAAAATATGTACCATATTGATAAGATATGTTTTCATTTTTTAACAATATATTAGAGCATTAATTTCCATCTACTAAGTGTGATATGTATCAAGTGAAAATGATATGTTTTGAATTTGATATGGACCGTCTTTAGGAGTCATTTTATAGAAGAGAAAAAATAAGTAACATCAGATTTTTATAATTATATGTTATAAAACATGTCCACATAAGCGTGGTACCGGTTGTCATCGATTTTCAGGTAACCCAACTACATAACTGAAATATTTTTAAAATTTTTGACTACTAAATGTTCACAAAACAAAAGTACACAACATAAATGTGTACAAATTAAAAGTACATAGTTATTTGATGTCATTTTCCTTGAAAAACCGTCCACGTAAGCATGGTGACCGGTTGGTGCCGGTTTCCAGGTCACCAAACTACTTACATGAAACATTTTCAAAAGTTTGACTACTAAATGTGTATGAAAATACACTACAAAAATTTCTACAAGCTCAAAAGTATATATTTATTTGGTGTCATTTTCCAGAATTTTATAGCATATGTATTAATTATATTATTTTCGGTTGGTATTTTCATATTCAAATTTACGACTTTAATTGGTCAATGCATCTAAATAAAACACTATGTGGATGATTGATATAGATTTTTTAAATCTTGCTATAAGACTAAAATATTTTTATTAAAATAATTATTTTATATTTTAATTATTAAACTTTTATTTTTATTAAAATAATTAGTTTATATTTCAATGTGCAATTATCATACTCATTTTTAATAACATACACAAAAATAATTCATTAAGAGAAGTCCATTAAAATCTTATATGTTACTTTAAGTTTTAAATCCCATTATATTATGACATAAACTCGTTCAACTCGACACTATCAAGTAGTTTGTTTAAAGTTTGTTTAACTCACATAGTTAAACGTATTTTCAGACAATCGGTGCTAACTATTCTTGATATAAAGTTTAAGTCGTGCAAATTAACTATCAAGCATCATTTTATGTTCAAGTTATCAAGCAGAAATAAACAATTTAGAGCTTGAATAGCTAATTTATTATTCAACTCATTAACGCACATAATAAAAATTTATCTTATTTCCTCTCATCAAAAGGATTTTTGCATAGACACCAGGTGTTAAAGTTGGATCCCAAAAATGGAATTCGAGTCTCATTGTGAAAGTATGTGTAGAATTTAAAAGTAAGCTACGGGTTTGTGTGTTCTTTTGTTCAAAAAGAATTAGGGTGCGTTTGGTTCGCGGATTTCATGGGATTCACTGGGATTTGCATTTAAAATATTGTGTTTGGTTCGCAGATTTCAGTAAGGATTTAAAACCTCATGATTTCTTAAATCCCTCCATTATTTGTTATTTAAAATCCAGTTACCTTGCATTTTTCAGATTAACAAATTTTTTCTATAAATTAACGCACATTTTTTGACAAAATCCTGATAAATGCAAATGCTGCATAATGCAAATCCTTTGACAAAATGCATATCCCAGAGAAAAAAATATGCGAACCAAACGCCCCTAAGGGGACGTTTGGTTCGCAAATTTTTTTCTCTTGAATTTGCATTTTGTCAAAAGATTTGCATTATACAGCATTTGCATTTGTCAGGATTTTGTTAAAGAATCTGCATTATCTTATAGAAAAAAATTTGCTAATCTGAAAAATGAAGGTAACTGGGATTTAAAATTATATTGAAGTTTTATAATAATGTTGTCAAAGTTATAGGTAGAAGAAGACACTTCCCAATTCCAAATTATATAATATAATCTGTATTTATGTTATTATATTAAATTTATTAATTATATATAATATTTTATTTAGAAAGTATTATGGTCAATGATTTGTCATTTGCTCTCGACGTACTACTTAATTCTTATAGCTTAATCACGTTTATGATTAGTCTATTATTATTCTCTAAGGAGTGTATAATGAAAAAAAAAATTAAAATATATTTAGATTAATTAAGGAATTAGAATTCTTTTAAATGTATAACTTAAAATAAAAATTATTCTTGATAAAAACATTTTCAGAAATTTAGTGAAATTTCATTACATTTATTGTCGATCTAACGCAAGCAAATGCAACTCCTACATAAGTTCATTTAAACTTCGGACCACAAAGGGAAAAATGCATGCAACTCAACTGATAAGGTATTAATAAACCAGATTTGAGTGAACTTACAAAAAAAAAAATAGATCTTGACCTTACTTATGATCAACTCATTAAAATGAACGTTTGCCACAAATAAATACTAGCTAGTGAATTGCTTGTGCAAAAACTCATTCAACAAATAGCAGTGTGAACAACGAATAGGCGCCCGAATAGCATATGGAATAGCAAGCGTTGGATAGTTGATGGATTTTGTTTAGCTTTGAAAACTGAATTAGATTTGAATATTTTAAAATCACGGAACACATTGCTCTACTCATGGAATCATGTGTTTACTGTATTCATCTCCATCATACCTTTTGACATCCGATCGGAAATCTAATGCTCTCATCTTCAACTTTTTGCTTATTAATCGGTCTATTTCGTTTTGATTTTAAACCCTAATTTCTTAATTTTGGCAAAATAAGAAACAAGTTTAGTGATTTAATTTTATAAAATTAATTTTTTGTTTTCAACAAACAAGGCTAAGGTGATGAAAGAACAGTAATGGTTTTAACTTTTGTTGGTTAGGAACCAAAAAAGTTAATTAACAAAACTACAAAAGTATAGAATAATAATCATTTTGACGGATATCTATTTAGATATGATTAAGGTTGGTGATGGATTTCTTTTTAAAGAAACTATCTGTAATTAGTGTAATAAATTTCTTTTAAAAGCTATAATAAACATAGTGATCGGTTGGTGCTGGTTTTCAGGTCACCCCACTACTTAAATAAAATATTTTCAAAAGTTTGACTACTAAATATGCATAAAAATTACACTCCATAGATGTGTACAAACTTAAAAATACATAGTAATTTGGCGTCATTTATCCGAATTTCATAGCATATGTATTGATTATATTATTTTTACTTAGTATTTTCATATTCAAATTTACAACGACTTTAATTGGTCAATGCATTTAAATAATACACTATGTGCATGATTGAAATAGATTTTTTTTTAATCTTGATAATTATTTTATATTTTAATTATCACTCTTTTATTTTTGGTTGTTTTTAGTTGTGTAATCAATGTGCAATTATCATCCACATTTTTAATAACATACACAAAAATGTTTAATTAAGAGAATTTCATTAATAGACGAGTTGGAATTTAGGCGGTGGAAGTAAAGTCCCCGCGTGAGGCAAAATGGGTAGTTTAGAAGGAAATGGTTCGAGAGAGTACCACCCATTATGCAGCGCACCAGAATGTACCACCTTTAAAAATATTTTTATATATTTATTTATCTTTTTCAATATTAAATATTACTCATAAAAATACTTACTTATCTTTACTTTTTATTTTTTAAGTAAATATATTTTAATTTATTTAGAATACATACGTACATGTATGTATATGTGTGTGTGTATAACGACGTTTTAATTACATATATAATTTTTTTTAAACTAAAATTTTTTTATACGTATATAAACTGCATATGTTTAAAGGTATTTAAACTTAACAAAAATATAAGAACCTGACATATTATATGTATAAATTAAATTAATTTGTTAAATTTTGCAATAAATTCGCATGTAGTTTTTGTTACGATTAATGGATTAATACATTGAACATTTGTAATTTATATGAATATTAACATTATGAAATGAATAAATTAGAATGAATAACACATTATATAATATATTTTGTTAAGTGAAAATTATATCAAACATAAAATGTTTATAAAAAATACATATATATATAAGTTTAGACAAACATATGAACAAATTTATAAGTATTTATATAAAGTAATATAAAGTAGAGACAAATGACAAATAAATTAAATGATAAATAGTTAAAAACTTTATAAATGAAAAGTAATAAAATAAACAAATACCTTTTAAAAACTAAATATATAAATAGTTCAATGTATGTTTAAATTTATATGTAAGAACAATATCAATAATATTAATAACAATAATTAACAACAATACAATATAGTTAAATTTAGTCACATACAAGTTATTTTTAATTAATAATACTTATTCATGCAAATACTTAAACTATAATAAAATAATAATAATAATACTAGTATTACTAATGTCAAATAAATAATGAAAATAATACATGTTAAATAATTTATTACTTTATTTAAATTCTAATAGTAATAATAAGAAATATATATTAAATAAATAATAAAAAGAATAATAAATCATTAAGAAAAATGAAATATAAAAGAAATAATTTTGAAGGACCAAAAATGAAATAAAGTGAAAGGCATAACAAAACACCAACTATAAACACTGAATGTGTAACTTTATCTTGAAAATGACGGTAACCATAATTTTTATATAAACACAGAGACGAAAATTGTATTTTATACAATATTCTGTCATGAATTATTATTAAGAACTAGTAGTAGTAGTACACCACCACTTCACTTGGTATATATGAAATGAAATCTGTTTGGGTTTAATTTTTTGTAAGGGTGACAACTATGATAATTTTGTACGGTGGTCAACGGTGGTTGGGTTGACGTGGCCAGCTGTAATAAGGTTGGTGGAGGTGGTGGTAGTGCACCCGATAATTGCTGCGGTGGTTTCATGGTGGTAGGGCACCATCACTATCACCTCCGACTAATATAATTTCTTATTAATTTTTAAATGGGTTTATTATGAAAAAAACAAATATGTTTTCATGGTTTACGAGAATTTGGAGTTTTTAATGATGAATCTGAATATGTCTTCATCAATCATCATCGTCGGACAATGACCTACAACATATTCAAGAGTATGCAAATGTCATTGTTTAGCTTATTAATCAACCTAGACGAAGAAACAGATTCAAAGAAACAGTGAAGCTGCGCATCAACGTCTCGTAAACGTTTATTTCTAACAAAATCTCGTCTATGGAGGTAATATTTTTAGACGACGGTTTCGTATGCGCAAATCTCGTTTTAATATAAGAAACAACCTGACATGGCCTTGGAGCCCACAAAAATGAAGTGTGTAATGTATGTCTGTATCATATTACACAATATGATATTACAAGACGAAGACCTTGCGATTTATTCATTTCAAGAAAATGAGCTTCCAACCGAGAAACATGCTACTTCCGATGAAAAATATCAAAGCACGTTTTTGAAAATTCGTAATCGGAAAACATACAATAACCTTCGATCCGATCTCATGAAACATCTTGCAACGGTCCATGTACCAAATTTAGACGACTAGATTATATTTGTTAATTTTTATATTAGTTATTGTTTCGTAAATTTTAATTTTTAGTTTTAGTTTCGTAATTTTTAATTTCTTGTTATGTAATGTTTTTAAATAATTGTTATAAAATTAAGTATTTTGTTTTACTTATTTATTTTATTAATTAAATGAGTTTATTTTTATAAAATAAAAGATTAAAGAAATATAGAAAAGTTAGAAATATGAGTACTTCCAACATAAAAAGATAGTGTGGGTGGACGGAGAAAGAAAAGTTGATGTGACGCTGACGTGTACAGAATGATCAATACGCAGAAAGATGGGTATACTCATCACACTTATATTACAAACTTTAGAATACACTACTAACAAATTTTATTTTTTTAAAAATTCATTCCATGAGTCAAACGTAACCTAGCATTTTACATACTACATTCGTTGTTAATAATGTGGTATTGATAAACCTGTTTTTTTTTTTTTTCATTGAAAAAGAGCTAAATTAGCCATGAGAAAGAAGCTTGTATTATTATCGGTAAAAAGCTAAATGTTGTTACTATTATCGGTATAAAGACGAAAGTTGTTATTAATAGATGATAACTTGCTATAGCAAGTTATCAGTTTAAAAGTTGTTATAATCAGTAAAAAAAAATACTAAAGTTGTTGCTAAATAAATAATGTTACTATAAACGGTAAAAGTAAAAAAAAATTGTTGTATTTTGACATATAACCCTTCATTTATATTTCGTAATATTTCTGTTTTTTTATCGCACCTATCATTGTACTTTTAAAAGCTGTCACATATTATATTAATAATCATCGTAGACTTTTAGGGATGCATTTATTATTATTTTATAATTTTGTGGGAGTAATATTATTATATCCGATATTAATTATCGACTTATTGAAATATATAGTATTATTATTTATTTAGTCGTGTAGATTTTTATTTGAAGATATTAGGTATGTGGTTGTATGTTTTATTTTATAAATGAAAAAGTATAACCATTTTGTAAATTAAATAAAAGAAATTGAACTATCATTTTCGAATCAATAGGAACCAATAATGGTTCAATGATTTTTTTCTCATTTATAGTTAAGGACTATTTCACTTAAAAAAGATACTTTTGAATGGAGTTTTGAGAGTTTTTCAAAAAATTAAAGTTAAAAACTTAATAAAGTGAAAGTATTCTTACAGTAATTATTGTTGGAAACGAGCGAATCGTTTATCAAACAACTTGAGCTCAAACTTGAACTCAGCTCAATCCCAAACCCAAGTGTAATAAAGGAGCTCGAAAAAATTAATGAGTCGAGCTAGAGCTAGTTTTGCCAAACATACCCTTTATCCAACTTTTTTAACCTTTTACGTGTAACATTCTGTGTGTGTGTGTGTGTGTGTGTGTGTGTGTGTGTGTGTGTGTGTGTGTGTGTGTGATATATATATATATATATATATATATATATATATATATATATATATATATATATATATATATATATATATATATATATATATATATATAAGTTATTCATTATGAACAAGTTATTCATTATGAACGTTGTGAACAAATAAAAAAATACATATAATCATTCATATATATCAACAAGTGTTTGTAACATTATTCATATGATTCAAAAGGTTCATAGAAGTGTCTACAACAAGATTCAGAACATTCAAAAGGTTCATAGTAGTTTTTACAACAAGATGCATAAGATTCAACAAGATTCATAAGATTCAACAAGATTCATAAGATTCGACAAATTCATAGGATTCAATAAAATCAATAGGATCCAATAATATTAATAAGTTTATAGAAGGGTTTGGTAGTATTTTCAACAAGATTCATAAGATTCAAAGTTATTTTATAGTTGTTCACAGTGTTCACAACGAATAAAGTGTTCACAAAAGATCTTTAGTATATATATATATATATATATATATATATATATATATATATATATATTCAATAATTATTATTTTATATATGATCTTTTAAAGATTTCGACTAGATTTGGTAAATCTGCTCTATCATTTCTCTGATATCCCTGGAATGGATTTCTATCTTATAGTCTTTCTTTCGTTCCCTTCTCATAATCACATGTAACACAATAATAAATATAGAATATAATCATACTTGAGGTGCAACTTTCCTTTCTCATACACAGTTAATATAAACACATAACAAATAATAACTCGCGGAAGAAGTTGTGTATTTTAAAAATACTCGTGTGCGCACCTGAATAGGATAACTTAACTCTCACAAGTCTAGGTGACCACCCCTCGACCCAGCTCGATCTCTACTCGACCCTGATTGTATAACTATTCATAGATACCAAATTCCAATAGATGCATACATGAAGTCCATCTACTAATAATATAACTTTGATAAATCATAACTCCAAACAGTCCTAGTTCACAACCTAAACTTTCCCAATGTAGAGGGGATCGCAACCGAGCTCAAGCCACCACAATCACGCTCAAGTCACGAGGGTGTTCCCATATCACTGGGCGCAATCCCCATCTTGGCCGTGCTCAAGGATCTCTACATTGGTGCTCATCCTCAACCGCCATAAACACATCGCGGTCGTGCCTAGGGGATCGTGACTTCAATCTGAGACGATCAGACATGTCTCTGTTTTTGTTTTCTGCACAAACCACAGGGTTACTCCCCCAAATCGATTTCTAGCATTTGTAACTCAGCACAACTGTATACAAACACTACTAACATGTTTCTAAACCAATTCCAAATTCATTCACGAGATTTAACACAATCAAATACAAAATCGCAGCTTATCTCTTGATGAACTTAAATAACAATTAAAGATGATGATTGCTTGAAGATAAATCCTTCGTTTCCAGTTGTAATCTCAATTCTCTTGACATGTTTTATGCTCTGGCAAGGTTCACACAAACAGACACACACTTTAGTTTGATTCTTTGGGGTGAAGTAAAGGAGCAAAGCAAAGACAAGTATTATATGTATGTATGTAATTATGTATGTATGTATGTATGTATGGATGGATGGATGGATGTGCGTGTGTGTTTCCCATTTAAAGCTGGTTCGATACCTAATAACCAACCTGTTATCAAGAGATCAAGTTTAATGTCAAATACTGGAATAATGTTTTAAGATCTATCTTTTCTTTTATTATAAGTTTATGTTTTCAATACCAAAAGTTAATTTTAAGCTTTTAAAAAGTGCATGTCAAACACAACTATATATGATAGAGAAAGAAAGGAAGGAGGTAGGCACACTTGTGAGTACGTAGATTTGAGAAAAAAAACCATAAAACCAAAAATAACAAACAGAAAATATTCGTAGGTTTGTTTTTTTGTCTAAAAAATTTTTAAGGTTTAGTTCGGTTTGAATTCTCCTAACCCGAAAAAATCGAACTGTATCAAATGTAATATGACATGGTTTTGATTTTTTTCCTTTCAATTTTGAGATTTTCCCGTATACTGACACTCTGTCTCATTCTTCATATCTTTTATTTAAATTTGAAATTAAGTTCATCAATCACATTCATTTATGGAATTTGTTTGTATTAATACCTTCTTTAATAATCTAAATCTAAATTTCATATTTAAACTTATTTAAGTTGTTTGTTGTATCTATACTATATATAATAAGAAAACTACTTGGAATTTCTGGACCATTGGATGGAAAGAAATCAATGGTCCAGATTAATGACAACTCATAATTATTTATGAAATGTCTCTTATACCCTTAATTAAAATCAATAATTATACTTATGCCATTTTTCTAATTCATTTCCAAATTTACTACCTTAACTTAATTACATTACATTAAATTTTGATTATGATTTTAATTTTTTCATTAATGAATTAATATTAAATTAATATTTACCTAAAATAAATATGTGTCATTATTATCCTTAATGATCATAGTTAAATTCAAATGTAAAACTTCGGATTTAAATGTAGAAGTATAGTAAATAAAGTTTAAAAATTTTTGTTAATTATTTTGCTAACAATATTTAAAATTTAATTGATAAAACTTCAATTGTGAATATGTAACAACCTAACTTTTTGCTTGAACCTAATTATCTGATTTTTGAGACAATAATGTAATTTTAATACATTATTTATTTTGTAATTTAGTTGATTAATGAAAATTTAATCTAAATTATATCTATGTTGTAAAATATTATTGACTAAAATAAAGAGATGTAAAATACAAAAATTATAGTGGGTTAAACTACAAATATAATTAAGTTACATATATTAACTAAATTAATGACCATTTAACAACCATTTAAGAATTTCACTCTCTCTCTCTAATCTCTCTCTAACCTCTCGGCCAAACTCACAAATTACTCAAAATTGTTCATTAACTTGCATTTAATTGAAGGTTCAAGATCAAAGAAACTTACAACAATCATCAAACACCATCAATTAGCAAGAATTTGAGGTAAATTCACTTTTAATTTTGATCTTTATGTATATTTGGTTCGGATTTGTGAGAAACCGAAACCAAGAATTATAAAGGTGGAAAATGTTGTTGCATGTATAAAGTTATGATAGATTATGATGAATTGAAACTAATAAATGAAACAGAAACAAAATTTGTTGCTTAGATCATTCAAATAATAATGGAATCGGAATTTTTGTGTAAAAATATGTTCTTGACAAAAATAGTACATTTTGGATGATCTAGATCATATTGATAGGGAAATTAGTATATAATTAATCCAATAATGATATTTCAACAATATAATACATTGCATGTTGATTAAAATGAGTTTTAGTGAATTTTGTGTAAAATCTGTATAAAAACAACCAAGAACATGAAGAACAAAATTTCTGGGAAAATATAAGTAAGGATCCGAATTCGGTGGAACCGAATTCGGATGGTACTATTTCGGATCATATGTTTCGGACTCTACAAATCGGATATTAGCATTTCGGATCTTGAATGATCCGAATTCGGTGCCCATTCGATTATGATCCTAAATTCGGATGGTTCCATTTCGGTTTTGATCCAAATTCGGATGACGATCAATTCGGACCGGCCATTACAATTCGGATTGGTCCGGATCCGGATGGTCCGAATCTGGGTCCCCAATCCGGATGGATCCGAATTCGGGTGATCCGAAACTAGGTATTATATTTTGATATTTTAGTTAAATAAATGATTATATAAATATATATTGTTATATATATAGAGAACTTTTGGAGAGTTTAATGAAATAAAGAATATGATCAAACAAAAGATTGATGAATTATAAGTTATTAGAATCAGATAAAATAAAGAATTTAAAGACCAAAGATGATGATGTTGACACGAGATTGACATGATAATTCTTGACAGGTTTAGTGAAATTCTGAACATAAATACAGAGATTTAAAGATTTAAAGCGGGTCAAAGATTTGAATTGACAGAGAACAGAATTGACAAAGATAAAATCCTGAGATAACTCAGGTGGCAGATTTTTACATCTGTTTGATAAAGACCCAGACCAGTGAGTTATAGATATTCAGATTTAACATGTTGATTTTCCGGTTGAGATATATTGTTGATGTTAGATTTATTGACATTCATTTTATCAGCTGGATTGAGACCTGTGCACACCATGGTTCGGTGTTGCCCAGTGGATCATGATAGCTATTTGATTATCATTTCATATTGCATTTAAGACTTCTTCAGACATTGCTTTATGATTCATTGCTATCATGACTTCTATGACTTAAGCTTTCACTATTGATCAGACAATTGATAGATTTATTCAGCTTGATTAGCCTTGATGGTCTATTGTTCTAGACCTGGCTATTTCACCAGTTCTTATGGACTTGGTAATGACCTCCGATGTTCCGCCATATTGACTTACTGGTAGCTAGCCCAGTATGTGGTTGATCCCCACAATTTAAGCGTGAGTGTGGCCTGATCATCATCCAATTCTATGATTCTATGTCTCAATCATGAGGGCTGTAGTGGCAGCCAAGACATATCATGCTAGATTGATGATCCGCTTGACATGCATGTTAATTTGAAAATCTATTTACTCACTAAGCTTTGCTTACAGTTGCTACATTATAATTTTTACAGGAAAAAGCAAAGGAAAGTCACCTGCTGGACCTAGCTCTTAGGTCTAATAACGATCAAGACAGAAGTATCATAGACCACTACACAACAAAACCTTTCGGTACTGATTGGAAGACAGCAATTGTTGTAGATTTTGGGTAGATTTGATATGATTCTATGATGTAATGATTAGATTAGATGGTACCCTTTTATAACTTTAATTTGAAATATGTAATCTGTATTTAACTTAAATCCTAATCTGTATGTACATGTAATTTCTAATTCCGCAATTAATTACCCTATCTTAGTATGGTTGATATCGTATTGCAATTTATGTGGGACCTAGACTCTGAGGACTGCCCCGTAAGGGGAGGTCTTCACAGGATGGTATCAGAGCCCATAGTTTGAGTGAATCAAGTATTACGTAAGTATACTTGGTCTCAAACTGAAGCAATACATATGTATCAATCATTTAAGTGATTTGAACTGAGATAGGATGTACAGACTATTAGGATGGGAAAAAGGGTACATAGATCTAAGTCTATAAACTGATAGTTATATGATTTTTATTTTCAGTAGAAGATGTCAGGATCAGGATCAGGTGACATACCAAACATGACCCCACAACAAATGTTCGAAAATGATGCAACAACTTTTAGCCCAACATTCCGAACAACAAAATAAGACAATGCAAGAACAATTTCAGGCCAGAGATGAGGCCGAAGCTAAAAGACGTGAAGATAAGAAAAATAAGAGAAAAGATAAACAAGTCCAGAATGACGAATCTGATTCTGATAACACAAAACCTGAAACCCAAATTGCTCAGCCAAAAGGCTGCAAGTTTAAAGATTTCAAAGCTAGCGGTGCATTGAATTTTGAAGGAACAGTTAATCCGATTCAGGCGATGGATTGGATTAGTCACACTGAAGAAATCTTCAGGATTTCTGATTGCTTAGACTCCAAGAAAGTAAGTTATGCATCCGCTTTGTTCGTCGGTGCAGCTCGTGCTTGGTGGAAGACTCAGAGGAGTATCTATGGAGATGATGTGATTCAGACTTTGGAATGGGAGCAGTTTCTCGATATGTTTAACGCAAAGTACTGTCCAGTAGACCAGCGAGACAAGATGGAAGTACAACTGATGCAGCTGACTCAAGGAACAAAGACAGTTGATGAATACGAGCATGAATTCTCGAGGTTATGCGGCTACTCTTCGTATCAAGTAGCTACCGAGGAGAGAAAGATGAATAGATTCCGTGTAGGACTCAACCCGAGATATCGACATCCGATGAGCGCAATAAAATACAAGAGTTACTTGGAAATGGTATAAGCAGCTAGACAGATCGAGCGAGGGTATTTAGAGTACGGCGATCAGCTTTATGCTCCGTCTACTAACCCGACATGTCCTTCTCCTCCGAAGAAGCAGAGATTTGGCAGATTTTTCAAGACAAGTAAATCACAACCCCAGCAATGTCAACAGTATAGTTCGCATTCGAAAGCCCAAGCATATTCACTAACGAACGAGCCGCGATTCTGCAAGAGATGCAGAAAGTCACACATGGGATTGTGCAACCCAGAGGATGTTACTTGTTTTGCGTGCAACACGATCGGTCACAGCAGTGAAGAATGCCCACAGCAGGGACGAGGATGTGCAAAGTGCGGGAAAAGAGGACACTTTATGTATCAGTGTCGCAGCGGGCAACGATATCAGTCACAATCATCAGCGGGAGGTTCTACAGTGAAAAGTTCTGCTGCAACTCCGACAGCCAGGACACGTGCGTTTCAGATAACGGCTGAAAAAGCAAAGGAAACCCCTGATGAAGTTACGGGTATGTTTTTACTTAACTCCATTCCTGCTCAAGTATTATTTGATTCTGGCGCGAGTCGTTCCTTCATATCAACTTCTTTCGCACAAAGATTATGCAAATTTCCATCGAAGCTTCCTGTAGTACTTGATATTGAGACAGCCAGTAACAGTTACGTTATGGCTGATTCTGTTTACCGTAACTGTACTCTGCTTGTAAATAATATCGTATTCAACCTTGATCTCATTCCTATTCCGTTGAAAGAGTTCGATGTCATCATTGGCATGGACTGATTAACAAATAACGATGCTACAATCATTTGCAATCGGCGAATCATCAGAATCAAGTCTTCAGACGGCCGAGTATTGGAGATCAAAGGCGAGAAGCGTAAAGGTGCTCACTGCTTTATTTTCATTAATTAATTAGTAATAAATTAGATTTTGTAACATTTGAAATTAATGTTTACCTAAAATAAATATCTATCATTATTATCCATAATAATCATTATTAGATCCAAATGTAATAATTTGAATTAGTTGTGGAAGTTATTATTATTATTATGTATAATAAAGGAAAACGTCAAATGTCACGTGTCACTTCTACGTTCACCAAAAAAATAATTACAACTTATAAAAAATAAAATATAAATACATTTAATATTTTTAGGAAAGATAAATATACTCTATTTTTTAATCTGTAAATAATAAAAAATAAACACAATTATTATTTTTGTATGTTTTTATTTTTACTCATATACATTTTATATAAATAAATTTAATTAAAAATATCCACGTAATACGTGGGTTATAAACTAGTTCAGAGTTAAAATGTTGATACACCTAAAATTCCTTCATAATTTTAAGTGTAAAAAAAAGTAGTCTGAAGTCAAATAAGAACTCCTTACTTTTAGATCTTAAGATTCAGACTTGATTTTTAGACTTCAAACATTAACCTTTTAAAAATAAAAACCACCTTAAATTAGACTTTAAATTTAAAAAAAAAATACAAGAAAAAAGAAATATATATAAGTAATTCGCAAACAAACCATAAAATATCTATACAAACTCAATTGAAGTGTTAAAAAGTCAATATTTTTGGTTTTGTTATAATCTAACAGAAACTCAGATATTAGGAAATCACCAAGAGTTGTGAAAACCCTTTTGATGCATATATTTCTCTCTACAAACTCATGCATTTGATCAATCTAGATGAACCTATTTATACACAAAAATATCACTATTGATGTTGCTTGTACACTTGGTAAAAGAAGAAAATAATTCATCATCCATAATTATTGTCCTTTTATAACACTCCCCCTTGGATGATAATTTTAGTAAGAGTTCAACCACGAAATGCTGCCTCATTAAAAACCTTGCTAAAGAAAAACCCAGTGGGAAAAAAAACTTTAGTCAAGGGAAAAAGAGTACAGCGATTGGTTGACTCCCCCTCATATTGCCATCTGAAAATCATCACATGTTTTGTACATGTCGCATTCCAATGTTGTGGACGTGTTTTCTGAAAATCGCTTTGGGAAGAGCCTTCGTGAAAAGATCAGCTGAGTTATTGCTTGATTGAATATATTTCATTTCAATCTGTTTGTCCTTTATAAGATCTTGCATGTATGAGAAAAATTTTGGTGGGATATGTTTGGTTCTGTCACTTTTGACATATCTTTCTTTCATTTGCGTCACGCAAGTCTTTGCTGGCTTCATGCAATGCGATAACTTCAGCATGATTTGAGGATGTTGCAACAAGTGTTTGTTTTTGAGATCTCCAGGAAATCGCAGTACCTCCATTTAAAAATACGTATCCTGTTTGAGATCTCGCTTTGTGAGGATCAGATAAATAACCTGCATCTGTATAACCAAGTAAACCTTCTTTGGAATTGTTAGAATAAAATAGTCCTAGATCAGTAGTTCCTCGAAGGTATCGAAAAATATGTTTGACTCCCGTCCAGTGTCGTTGTGTAGGAGCTGAACTAAATCTTGCTAAAAGATTTACTGCAAAAGAAATGTCAGGTCTTGTACAATTTGTAAGATACATTAAAGCTCCAATTGCACTAAGATATGGTACTTCTGGACCAAGCAATTCCTCATTTTCTTCACAAGGATGATATGGATTTTATTCAGCGTTTAAGCGATCTAACCACCATAGGTGTGCTTAAAGAATTCGCTTTGTCAATATTGAAACACTTTAAGACCTTCTCCGTATAATTTGATTGATGCACAATTATACCATTATGTATATGTTCAATTTGTAAACCAAGACAATATTTGGTCTTCCAAGGTCTTTTATTTCGAATTCTTTCTTTAGAAAACACAATTACTTCTTCAATTTCCTCGTGTTTAGATCATCAACGTAGATTATTTCTAAAGATCTTTGAATACATTTCTTTGGGTTTTACTTTTAATGCTTCTGGCATTTTTAAATAAATCCTTCGAGGATTTTCATAAAATTGTATATGTCAAGTTAGTCTTATAAATAGACCATAACTATATTCATGACATATTGTATAATTATGTAACATACTTCTGTCCTTTAGCAATGTAATCATAATACATGCTTATTGCATTGTAACTATGAGCTCATAGGATAAATCTCGAGACATGTTTCAAAAATTTTATATCCTTCAAGGAATCTCTGTATAAGTAGGACTTTTAGAATAAAATAATTTTAATAGACGCATATCAAATCTATCTTTTATTGATAGATTAATATATCTGTTATAACTGTATCCACCATAGGAGAATATTTCCTTAAATTTTGTGTGCATTATATATATGCATTAAATTAATCTCTATACATATATTTGTACAACTTTATGTGTACAGACTACTTTATGATATGTGTAAAAGTAGTAGAAATAGAGAGAAAATTTCATATTATTCGCACCATCATTGATACATCAATATATGGTATTTATACTACAAGTGAAGACCAAGTATAGTATGTTGGATATGTGTGGTCAAATCACTCAAATCATCTATACTATTTGCTTTACGTATAGATTTGGAAAATATGGACTTTTATGAAATTTTCATCCACAACTTTATGTGTACATCCTACACATCTAGTAGTCTCCTTTTCTCTAAGAGAACATGTCTGCAGACTATTATTCATAATCATCGTTTTTAAATATAGCGCTAATAGATAAATATCATTGACGTCGATTTTATTTTGATCGATTCCATATAGTTTTAGACATGATATAATTTTATCGAGATCTCCTTATTTTCATTCAGGCGCCTGAGGTTCTTCTAGAACCATCATGTCTATTATTATTATTATTTTTAGAATACTTATCTTTGGAATCGACTGCCTATCATGCTTCTGGCATGTCTTAGGCTCATTAATCAATAATAATCTTCATTTCTGAAAATATCAATATTTACTGAAGCATTAATAACCAAATATGCGACTTGGTTACTTTCTTTAAATCAGTAAATGTATCTCCCAACAGATTTGCCAAAAATATGTAAATGAATTATCCCAGTACTTTTTATTACGAGGTCCAATATGATAATTCATTACAGCTTATAAATTTGTTTATTCTCTCCCCCTGATGTTGGAAATATTGCCCTTTTAAAATGGCAACTAGCACAATGTGTCGTAATGACATCAACTGTTAGTGATTCATTTTATTTTATAATAAAGGGGATTTCATACCCAACATAATTTCCCAACATTCTTTAGAGTACCCATCTTTATGTGGTTTGGTGGAGCAATTCAGAATATTTACTATTTAATAAAAAAATAGAGGTGATATATTTGATTCTTGACCAAATATCATTTCGTATGGGGAGAAAGTATGATAACTCGTTGGCTTAATGCGAATTGGTAATATCACAAATAAATATTAGAACCTTTGTATTCTATTTGGCGTACGAGATACGCTTAAGTTTATTCAAGCTAGTAGTATATAAGAAAGCTCGGCGTGAAAGAAATCAATACGACAAACCATCTAAACACATACACACATCCATGGAGCCAGGAAAACAACAAGAACAAAGTCGAGAAGATTTCGACCTAAATCTTTCTATGGAGTCTTTTAATAATCGAGAGGAAAGAAGGCAGAAAAGACGACTAGATCAGCCGGATCTTAGAGAACTCATAATGGTACCACGACAGGAACGCACTTATGTTAGAAGTAATGATCGGTTGGGGTTCTATCTGGACGATATTCATACCCATATGTTATATATTGATAGATTTATACGATGGCAGTCTTTTCTTATAAGGACTGTAACCCATAGCTGGGGATTCGCGGTCCCTCCTCCACCAAGTATGCCGCCATATCGTTATTGGATAGAAAGGAATGCAGTGCCAATGCAACCTCCTCAACCACCACAGCCTCAGGAGCTAGTGGAGTCCCAACAACCAGAAGTTAATTCTGCTCCCTCTCGAGATGTTTTTGAAAAGGGTCAGCCATCTAAAACTGACAAATGATTTTCATTTGTGAGTTTTATTGTTTTATGTGTTGTGGTTATTAATACTACGTTGTGGTCATTAATGTTATCTTATTATTGAGTTTATATTATTATTTTACGGGGCTGAATGGGTCATCGGGGAGATCTGTAAAATTTGCTTCTTTCTCTTTCTCTTTCCCTTTAATATCTATATATATAAACAATATTTGTAGTTATGGTTAATAATTTTATTGAGAGCAAAATAACATGTAAAATCATTGTATCAAGCTTTTAAATAATCTTCTGGTTATTCAATGATTACCCATATAAATTATTATTAGTATTTAACCGGGATGGTTCAACTGATCATGCTAAACTATAAAGTTATCATGGTACATGAACTTATGGTTTATGGTTACGTATAGTTTGATTTGTTGGTAAATGTTTCATAAAGTTTTCTCAAAATAATAAGATGTATACATAGAAACATTTTACCTTTTGAGGAATCTTCTGGTCCTTCGATGAATGCCTTATGTGTACATTCAATATCATTTTGCATCATTGTTGTTCCTGGATGGTCTAATCTGTTATGTCATAAACTCAATGTTCCAATATCATAATATTTCCTTTTGATTACCATGTGTGATTCAATCATATTCATATATGTATAATATAAACAGAACCAAATGTTCGTATATTTTTAAGTATATGTTTTACATTCATGATACACATAAAAAAAAAATCTTTATTCTCTATTACCATAGTTTGAGTTTTATACCAATTTTGGGCATATCGTTAAAACTCAACATATTTCTTTGCTTTATAATTAGTTTAATTTATCAGAAAGATCAGTAAAGTTGACTTCCTTTATTTTTCTTTTAAGAGAATCCTGATACAGCTTAGAGAAATGAGGCGATGTGCGACAAGTTCTTGGCCAATGGCCAATCATTCCATATCTAAAACAAAGATCTTCAGGATCTTGGGAAGAACTAGCTTTACATTCATGATACTGGAAAATTCTACATAGCGATTAAATCTATAGTATCATAAATTAGCTTTCTGTTAAGCAATTTTGATTCATGTATCGATGTCCAAAAATCTATGTTTCCGGATACGATTATTTGTTTTATGAGCAATTTTCGCCTTTTGTCACATGGACATGCAATAAGCTTCTTAGAGATTTTTTTCCTTTTTAAGGCTATATTTCTCTATGAGTTTCTTTATATCGACAATTCTTTTGTCGGTATCTCTAGCTGCTTTAGTGAGTGCTCTGATGAATTTCATTTTTCTGAAATCAAGATTCAAAAAAAAAAAAACAGAGATATGAAGAAATTTTACGTAATATTAGCTTTCCAATCCCTAAAGAGGGTCTACCCAGCCATTTACGTCTAATAGTATCTTCTCAATATTTGCCATTGAGACTATCAAAAAGAATTTTTTTTAAAACACCATAAAATCAATACTAATTTATTTCAATAAGAACTGCAATACAATAAAATGAGAGAATAAATGAAAACATAATCAGAAAAGGATACATCTCATCCCATGGTAGTTGGAACAAACAATAGAAGAGTGCCAAAATCAATACACTGATAAAAATTAAAAACGGGCTTAGCATCTTCATCCGCCTTCAACTAAGTAAATTTTTTTTTTTTATCTTTAAAGGAAGGTAGGAGAATGTAGTTTGTGAAATAATGAGGTTTAGTATCGGATATTTATAGAAAAAAAATTCGACCATTAAACGGTCGAAAATATAACCGTTCAACGGTTATAAATCCGTTGTGGATTTTATAAAAAAAGATTTGGAGGATAATGTCTCTTTAATATAAAAATGATGATTAGAAATGTAATTTAAGAAAAATGTTATTGACATAAAGGATGTGTATAAATAAGTTTAATGACGGATTAAATATAAGATATGTAAAAGAATCAATAATCATAATTGTTAGTATTCATAAATTAAATAAATGTCAGATTGTTAGATTGCGTAAATAAATGTTAGTAAACAGAAAATAAATGTTAGATTGCATAAATAAATGTTAGTTGCGGAAAGTAAATGTTAGTAACAATAAATAGATGTTAGTTAACATAAATAAGTAGGAGGCTTAGCCTTCCATAAATGTTAGTAATAAGAATAAGTATAAGAATAAATGTTAGTATATATAAATAAAAGTTTAGTAAACGTTAGTAGTCCTTGTATCCAATATGTAGTCATTTAGTTGTTAATTATGGTCTTTAACCATATATTTTGTTTTCAATTTATTTCATACCTTGAGTGAAGGTGATTCTTGATTTGGTTGAGATATTGAGCTCCTCGTGCTGATAACGTGTTATAATCTAACAGAAACTCAGATATTAGGAAATCACCAAGAGTTGTGAAAACCCTTTTGATGCATATATTTCTCTCTACAAACTCATGCATTTGATCAATCTAGATGAACCTATTTATACACAAAAATATCACTATTGATGTTGCTTGTACACTTGGTAAAAGAAGAAAATAATTCATCATCCATAATTATTGTCCTTTTATAACAGGTTTCGGTTTTTTACAAAATTCACATCAAACCGCATTATGCACCGACTAAAAAAGAGAGAAAGATTGGTTGGCCGTTGGTTAGTTGTAATAAAGTGAGATTTGCAATTATCACTAATTAAAGTGGCACATAATTCTAGTCTTTATTCAATTTTGCAATTAGATCATGGGACCATTTTACTTCTATTCCTATTCCTATTCCACCCTTTTAGATGGGCGTGGGCCCCTTTCTTTTTTCACTTATAGTCCCTCCATGTGTTATTAAGTTTATAAATTCTTTGTGGGGTCATCAATCGACTTCATAAAAATATTTAAAATATCTTTAATTAAATCCAAGAGTATAAGCCACTCGAATCAAGCTAAAGTCTGTTAGGGCAAGTGTCAGTCCTATCATTTTTGAGGTTCGAGACATATACTTAAAAATGGTCCTCCATATATAAAAAGCAAAATTCGTATAAAAAATTTACTATTAAATAATATTGAGAAAAAAAACGTTATACTTTTTATTCGTATGATTATAAATTAGGCAAAAATTGCATAAAATTTCAAGTTATATTTTTATTAGTAAATTGAGAAAAAAAAGTTTAATTTTTGAGTGATTCATAAAATAAACAGTAAACATATGTGTCAAAAATAAATAACATCTCAATAAATAAAATGCATGTCTCACTAGTATTTTTAATAGTCATATAATAAATTATATAAATCACGTGATAAACAAAAATAAAATATCAAACTCATTGAAAAACAAAAGTATAAATATTGAATTGGTTGGTAGTATATTAATATAAAGTAAATAGACGATATCTGTAGATGAAAATCCAAGTGGTAGTGATGAGATATAAAATAAAATAAAATTGCACATAATGAGATTCGAACCCATGCCATTAGGATGCCAAAATAAGATGTCTTTCAGTTGAACCAACATATTATTTATGTTTTTTATCGCCTAAAACACATATAAGCTAATACTAGACACCTGGACTATATTAACATATAAATTTTTTTGGGGCCCCTTATTGTGAATTGGGTCCTTGTGGGCCAGGCCCAGGGCTGGCCTTGGCTACGACTCGAGCTTGACTGATTGACCATCTAAAAGTATCATATTCGAGATCGAGTTTTACTTGTTTCGAGCTTGAGCTCAGTTTGGCTCAACTTGTTTATTATATATACTAGTTTATGAACTCACGTATTATGTGGATAGTTTTTAAAAAATAATTGGTTATATAATATGTATGTAAATTTAATTAAACAATATAAATATTAATTATTATAAAAAAATACAAGACAATATAGTTATTTATCAAAAATATTTTTTTTATCTATATTTTTAAATACACGTGAATAATAGTTATTTTTTTAAACATTCTTTTAAACTTTTTATTTCTAAATTAACAAAACATGTTATGGCATATGTGTTTTATTAATATTGCTTTTTTCAAATATAATCTTATTTATTTTAATATTTTATTTTATATTTTATGATATACTTATATATTTTTAATTGATATAATTTAAGATCTTTTACTTTATAAATATAATATAAAGTTTATGTATAGATTATATACTTTAAGATTTTTTAAAGTTTTTGTTTAGATTAGTTAAAAAACAAATGTTAAATAGATAATAAAAATAAATTACATTTTGTATAATGTCAAATAGTGGATTTAGTTAATTATTTTTAATTATTTTTTAATTTTATTTTAAAAAGAATAATGGTGTTTTGTCTTTTCTAGATGTAATTTAATAATATTGTATTATTTTCATTTAAAATATAATCTTATTTATTTTAATATTTTATTTGAATTTTATAGATAAATTATATAATTTAAGTTTCTTTAAGCTTAGTTTTAGATTAGCTAAATATTAAAAAATGTCAATAAATAATGATGGTACATAACATTATTAGATAATGTCAAATAGTGGATAAAGTTAATTATATATTAATAAATCTATATCTATAATCTATAAATACTAATAAAAGTGTAACTATACTCATTTATTGTGAAGTCATGTGTTATCACCATGAATCGACACGTGGCATGTATAGGTTTTTAAAAATAAAAAAATTTAAATTTTATCTATCCAAATTTAATATAATCTACTTTTAAATTCAAATCAAACCAAATCAAACAAAATCTAATACTCTCCTAACTTATTAACTATAATATAAAATAATAAAAGTTTACAAAATATAAGAAAATAATTACTATTCATATATATTTAAAACTAGTTTATTACATGTGTACTACACGAGATAATTGAATAACTATTTTTTCTTAATTCTAAAAAATTATTATAAAAACAACAAATCAAATATTAATGAATTTATAATAGTGTAAGTTTCACCATGTATTCAAAAGTTTTAATTAATTAATTATTAAATTAGTTTAGTTAGATTTTTAATATAATAGATTTAATTAAATTGAATTTAAAATTAGATTCTAACAATACATGACAAATTAAGAATGTGACAAGTGACAAAATAAAGGAGAATACGACAAGTTTCATTTTGTTACTCATGAACTCTAATATAATATAATAAAAGTTTAAAAATATAAGAAAATAATTAGTATTCATATATATTTAAAATATATAAAATAAATAGGTCACAATAAATAATAATATCATTCTTATATAATTTTGTTTAAAAAATTAATATTTATGTATCTACCTTTTGATTAATTATATATTATATATATTAAAAATATCCGCGTAATACACGGATAATAAACTAGTATATAATAAAGAGAACATAAAATACCACATGACGTCACTACGTTCAACCTAACAATGATAAATACATTTTATTATTTTAAATAAAATAAAATAAAAGATAAATACAATTTATTATAACATGTAAATTTTTTCTCATATGTAAGAAAAATACTATTAATGATATATGAATAACAGATTAGATCATATGTAGAAAAATTTTATTAATAAAATATTAATGATAAAATTAATTATTTAATACTTGATAAAATACTTAACTAATAAAACAAACTATTTATACATGATAATAGAAAATAGTTAATGGTGCATGTTAGAAAACTCTCATTAAATTATAGTTAAGTGATGCATTTAAAAAAAAACTCACTTATGAATAGTATTTCATTGGTGAATAATGTATACTAGGTTATTATAATACATGGGTTGATTTTAGAAATTGATATTTATATATATGTATAATATATAATTATATGAATAATAAAGTTTGCTTAATTTTAGTTAGTTAGTTATTAAATTAAGGGCTAATGACCAAAAATAGTAACATTTTTTGTCATATTTTTCATTAATAGCAACATTATTATTTTTTTATCATTAATAACAATAACTTTTTTTTATCATTATTAGCAACTTTTAATCCAACTAACTGAGCTTCCAATTAACTTAGCTAACATCGATTGTTTTGCTGAGTTTGATACCCACGTGTATAATCAGATGTACCAGGTTATCCACATCAGCAAAGTAAAATATACAGGTTAAAATTTCGGATCCTCCATGGTGGCATTCTCCCCCACCGGCTGGCGAAACCCGGCGATTCGCATTTTTGACCAACCCTCCGCCTTCCTTGTCAGAGTTGTGTCCGCATTGTTACTTCTTTGGGCCATCTTCTTCTCCACTCTCGACTCAATCACCATTTTCTCTCTATCCAAACAAAATCCCTACAACTGTAACAAGCAACCCGACCCGACCTGCAACCTCAAGTACGACCCACCCGTCTCAACCTTCTACGACGACCCAAGTTTCGGCTACACCCTCGACAAACCCATCAATAATTGAGACTGAAAAAACGAACATGGCTTAAAATTCACCCTTCATTCGATCTCATGTCGCAAGCGCGAGTCTTTATCGTCACCGGATGACGATCAACCCCATGCAAAAGCCCTACCGGAGACCATTTCTTGTTAATATTTTATCAGAATAAGGTGGATTACTGTCGAATCCATGGTTACGATATATTTTACAACAACGTCTTACTCGACCCCAATATGTCCTCATGCTGGGCCAAGATTCCGGCGGTTCGGGCGGCGATGGTGGCACATCCGGAAGCCGAGTGGATAACCTGGTACATCCGGTTATACACGTGGGCATCCAACTCAACAAAAAATCCATGTCAGCTAAGTTAACTGAAAACTCAGTTAGGTTAAAAGTTGCTAATATTGATAAAAAAACAAAAATTATTGTTATTAATGATAAAAAAATAATAATGTTGCTATTAATGAAAAAAATGACAAAAGATGTTACTATTTTTGGTCATTAGCCCTTAAATTAATCCATATTAGATTTACATAGATTTGATTTGCTTTAAAATTTAAAAATAAAATCAGTAAATGACGTGGCAAAAGAAGAGAGCGACATGTGACAAATTAAATGAGGAACATGTCATGTGTCATTTAGTTACTCTTTTAATAGTATATATGGATATAGATATAGATATAGATGTGTATAATTGATTGCCAAATGATGAATGAAAACTTAAGATTTAAAATGAGTTTTGCGTATAATTATGATTTAAGAAATTATATTGATTATATTAGTAATTTTAAAAATATGACTATATTTAATTCGGTACCGAGAATTCTCGAATTAAACTAATATTAACTCCCGAATTAAGTCGCATATCGGTCCCGAGTACCGTATCATTTTTTGCTAATCAGTACCAAACCCGGGACGGGTTCGGGACGGTACCAGTACGGGTTGGAAAAAATGAGATTTTCGCTCATCCCGGGCAACTTGTCTTGCGGAAGGTTCTTGCAAGGAAACTCATGTTGGTTTGTTAGTTATCCTTTGTTCAAAGTTTCCAAATCTATTTTACAGAAGGGAGAGTCTGGTAGATGTCAATTTTTTATTGGTGGAGATTGTGAAGAAAGGAAAGTCATGTTGGTTTGTTAGAAAAAGGTTCTTGCAAGCGTCTAAAATATGAGCCTTTTTCATTTTAATCGTGTGCTTCTCTTCACATGGATTTGGATACTCACACAAAGACCATATACTATTTTGGTTCGTTTGATAAAAGCTATTTACGGTTCTGGGAGTGTTCGTGTTTGTAAGAACACTACTCGGATTTCTATCGTAAAAGTCAGGGCCGACCCTGAGCAATGTCAACACGGGTAATCGGTCAGGGCCCATTAATTGTAGGGGCCCATTCTCAAAAAACGTATTATATACTTAGATCCATTAACGATTAATTAAGGTTATTGACTTGCAAAATTTTTAAATTTAACATTATATAGTTATAAGTTTTTTGTTGTTAATTTATCATTTTTACTTACTTTAAATATACATACATATTTACATGGCCCATTTTAAGTTTTTGCCCATGACCTCGAAAATGATTGGACCGGCCCTGGTAAAAGTAACTCATTAGTTATCAGATATCTAAATTTATTTATTGCAATTCTTGAAGAGGAAAGTTGCTAATGGTGTTAACACTAGCTTCTTGCTCGATTTATGGTGTGGTGACACTACGTTTCGGGTTAAATGTCCACGTCTGTATGCTCTTGAAATGGACAAAGATGTGAACGGATTCCCACGTGTGTGATGGTTACAAAGTTGGTTAAAGAAATATTGAGAACTGATAAAAGTTTTATACAATGACATTTCATGGAACAATGTAAAACATACAAATTAGACATTTTATTAAAGTATCATGATAAACCGTCGTAAACTGAAGTAACTAATGTCATTTTAGTTTGATACGATTAAATATAAATACTTTTTCTTCATACTTTAAGTGTAGAAAATATATGTAGAAAACTTTATACACTTTCCAATAATTTGTTAGCCAAAATTTAAGCACATGAAATATTTTGTTGTGAATTAATCTAATTATTATTTTATAGTTACAAAGTTGTTTATTTGTTATAGTATTTATTTACACAAACAAATTAAAAATTGAGGTCAACAGCTTTTGATGACCCTGTATGGTAGTACAACTCACAGTCTCACACCTTATAAGACAATTGTGGCTCTATTTTTTTTATTTTTTTAAGGAAAAGGAAAATTTTATTATGAATTTAAAACATAAAAAAGGGTTAGGTGTTGAGTGTTTTTTAACAAATTAAATATCTGAAGTCATTTTGATTTCTCCAGTTAGAACAAAATATCATTCCACGTGAAGATACAACTACTCTAAAAGAACTTATTGTGAAAAACAAACAAGGCACATCCTTCTGCAAGTTATAGATTATCGTCAAAACATGATCCATAATGAAAATGTGGGACTTTTTAGATGATATAATCAATAATAGTTTTTGTCATAAAATTTTGAAAGTTTGAAAAATAGAGTTTTACCTGTGGAACCGGTAACCAGTCACCAAATATACCATATCAACAATAAAATCGAAGTACGAGTATCATCCGGGTAAACAAAAAACTAAATTGGTCATATCGATAATTTCAGTAAAATAGCATACATTTGTATGACTTTATCCCTGTAATTTTTAGACACAAGTTGGGTCAAGAAACAAGACCAATGTTAAATCTACCTCTAGAATGAGATTCTAAAAATAGCTTTTGATAACAAGCTAGTTATTAATATTTTTGGATTGGATAAAACAAAATCATCTCATTATTTTTTGTACTAAAGTTGTATAGTAACAACCTACTTAAAGTATATTGATATGATAGATATACATTTTTTAACCATCCATATAGTGCATGTACCCAAACGTTACCGGTCAATTTGGTAAATCTATTTTTTATGATTGGTTATTTTGTTGTAAAATCTGACATAACATATAAATATTTGATATGACATTTAAAATGTATGTAATTGTGCTTACTTGGAAATTCATCCTATTAAATACTACCAGAAAAAGGAAAAGGGTCATAAGAACCTTAATTTGTGAAAGATGTTGTCATATTCAAACAGCCTTTCAAGTCTCAATCCCTCAGAATGTCGATGAACCAAGGCACTACCACTGTGGATTTATGGTGAAATGTCAATTATCATGGACTACTCTCAATCGAGGACAAATATTCCTCACTTGCCTTAATTCGTTGGTACTTATTTGTTCGCAAATGTAGTTGCCCTAATTCTATGGTCTCATCTGATTCATTTGTCAAAAAAATTCAAGGATTAGGTTAAAAGTGTAACACGTTTAGTTTGATTGATGTTGAACTACCAAACGATTGTTATAAGACATTGTTAGACATTCATACGAATTTAATGGAAAGTGGAAGTCATGGAACATCTATGGCATCAACTACGCAGGGCCGGTCCTAAGATTTTTAATGCCCAGGGCGACCTACAGAAAAAATGCCCCATATAAATACATAAACAAACATACACACCAATTTTTTAAGGGTTTGATACCTAGTCATGCTAGGCGGTTCATTCCCACGCCGAATATTATTGAAAAAATAAAGTGTTACAAATACATAAAGTTTCATAAACAAATACAACATAATTAATTAAAAAAAAAAACTATCTAAAACGATGTCTTCGAGCATTTTTTGAAGCTAATACATCAATTATTTTATCATAATTGATGTTTTCTATAAATTTGTTTTCAATACTCAATAGCGCTAATCCGTTCAATCTCTTTTGAGTCATAGTACTTCGAAGATATGAATTCAACAATTTCAGTTTAGAAAAACTTCTTTCGGCTGATGCTACCGTAACGGGTACAATCAACAAGATTTTATATGCAATCAAAACATTTGGAAACATATCAATCTTCTTAGCAAACTCCATAATTCGAATAGATGTCCAGGGACTTTCTTTATGTGATGCTTCTTCCGGCAACATAACCTGCAAAATTTGAAACTCCACGTACAAATCATTTCCATCAATGTCACTTTCTTTACCTTTTGTCAAAATGAATTCTAGATTGAAACAACATTTTTTTAATTCATCTTCAAACAAAGAAACTAACTTTGATCCATCATACAAAAATCCAAAGATAGATTCAAAATACTTCATTTGTTCAAATCTAGTTCGTAATTGGGAAAGAGTCATATCCACTAAAACAAGAAAATAATCGGTTCTAAAGGCTTCTTTGGAAGATTGTTGTTCTCTTTCAGTATTAGGGATTTCATCAAATTGTTTTTAATCTATAAGAAGTACGTTTAATAGGAATTTAGGTTCAACTCTCATACTATCTGCAATTTCTTTAACTTCATAAATTGAAGAGTTAAATCCAATTTCCCTATATTTTTCAAAATAAGTAACTAATCCCTCTAGATTGTTTATAGCAACATCAAGAAGCGTATATTTAGATTGTAACTTTTTACTTACCAAATTTATTTTATATAAAATTTCATGCCAAATAACCAAACTTAAAATAAATTCAAAACTAGAAAGTTAACCGTTTATTAATGATTGAGCATCTCTACAAACTTTACCATCATCACTTACTTCACCTAATTTTATTAAAGCTTCTTTAATTTGGACAATTTGACTTTTTATAGCTTTAACACTTGCAATATGACTTTCCCAACGAGTCGCATACAATGATTTTAATGTTAACATCTATATATTCAAGTGAAACACTCCATTTTTTTATAGAACTGGAGAATACATTATAAATTGTTTGACATGTACCAAAAAATGTTTTTGCTTTGTGACAAGAATTTGTCATATCACACAAAACTAAATTAAGACTATGACATCCATACAGCATATAAAAAACTTTAGGGTTTATGTCAAGCATTCGTTTTTGTACATGAATATTTTCATTATTTTTAGGTTTAACAAAATATTTAGTAAAAGATCCATGTAATGAACTAGTTAGTTCTTGATATTTTTTCTTTCGTTTTTTATTTTGAGCACCTGATGGTTGTTTTCGAGAAAACATGGTAAATCAAAATCAATCAAATAAGATTTATAAAATAAAACAATAGTCGAAGATAGAATGATAAAACCTGATCAAAATAGAGGGAGCGATAAGCCGATAAGCCGTGAGCAAGAAAAACCAACAATCAACAATGTCAAACAAAAAGCAACAAGCCAACAATCTGCAATAAGAAACACCATGTCACCATATCAAACCAGAATGATAAATTAAGAGATTCTGAGATTCAATTGCTCAATAATCAAAACAGAATGCCTATGGCAGAATGCTCAATATCATGGTACTTAATCACAATGCTTAATAGTACTTAATAAAAAAAATGGTACTTAATCACAAATTCACAATGCTCAATAGACAATAGTACTTAATCAAAAACAGAATGTTGAATGCATATGCCCTGTGGGCTGTGGCAGAATGCTCTTATGCTCAATATCATGGTAATTAATCAAAAATTCACAATGCTCAATAGTACTTGATCAAAAACAGAATGCTCAATCAAACTTAATCAGGATGCTCTTAATTTCTCAAAAAGACAGATGACAGATAGTATCACAGAATGGCAGAATGCTCAAAATCAAATCAGACTAAAATAGATGGTAATGTAAATCTGAATGCTTAATTGCTCAAAATAATATACACCTTTGAATATTTGATCTTCTCACTTTCACCCTTTGATTTCGACAACATTTGAGTTCTGACTTCTGAATTCTGTCGAGCGGTTGTCGGTCGAGAGTCGAGACACACACAGTGAGACAGAGATAAGAGAAATACAGATGAAAATTTCAAGCACACAGTGAGCACCTGAGCGGTCGTCGGTCGAGACACACACAGAAGATGGATTGTAAGCGATGGATTGAAGAATTGAAGCAATCGGCATCCAAGAGACATTCACTAAATCCAAGCGGAGATAATGGTTGTCGCTCCATATTCTGATTACTTCCAAGACATTCGCCCAAATACCAATCTTTTCCAAGATTCCCGTCAATCTTCCATCTCCCAATCCATCGCTCACGCCTTACTCGCTCATTGCCTAAATCATCGTTATTCTTATTTCTGGAAAGGCCGATTGGGGATTTGGGGCAAAGGCAAGGTTTCAGCGGTACCCAAATACCTAATTGAACCTAGTCATGGATATATTGGGCTAATTTAGTGATGCCCCTAAATTTTTTGCAATTTTTGATGCCCTGGCTTGGGCCCAATTTACCCATGTGTATGGGCCGGTCTGCAACTACGGATAGAATTTGCAGGAACTGTAACAAAAGTTTTATTTGTACAAGATGGAGGAGAATGAAGTGTTACATATGCAACTGAAGAAGGAATAGAAGTCAAACAACATATATTACACTAAAGTAGTGTTTGTTATGATGTTAGATGTGTTTGTGTTTATGTGTCACTTACTTAGTTGTTTGAACTAATGGTCCTTGACTTTTTTAAAGCTTGTGTTGTTTCAAGCTTGTTGTATTGTTCCAAGATTTTGGTGTTGGAAAACAGCTGGATAAATCAATGGAAATGTGTTTGTGTTGTTAAAATATATTTATGTCAAATGTGTTTGAATCATCAAGCATTGTATAAAATGTGTTTGAATCGATAACACTTCATAAAGAAGTGTGCTTTTCAGCTTCACTTCCTTGAAAAATAGTATATGTCAAAAATGTGACCCACACCATTTGAAGACAAACATATATTAATGTTTTACAAATAATAGATGAAGACAAACATTAATGTTTGCTTCCCATTTTACATATATGTGTGTGTGTGTGTAATGTATTACAGAACATAGGATTCTTAGTCAAAATTATACATAAGTTAGTATTGGTACCATCCCCACTTCATAAGGCCATTTTTTGTATCCATTTGTTCAAAGTTTGAGAGCTTTTTCTCAATGGTTGATCAATTTCCTTTATGGTGGTCCCATTCAACATGTTTGCTTAGCTTTTTCTTAAGAATTCTTTCAGTCATGTTCCTCCTTTTGGGTAAGAATCTACTTGAAACATATTGAGGTTGTCTAGATTGGGTAGGTTGTTCATGTACAACAAATTGAGCTTAAACGTCAAGTACATTACCTTCGGCCTCAACAGCATGTACAACGCCTTGAGCTTCCATAGGTGCAATTGAACTTTCTTTCCCGTTTGCTTTCCATTTAGGTTTTTTATTCCCTTTTGGTGGCTTGGGCTTGGTTTTGGTTGGATTTTTGCATGTCTACTTGTTATGACCATTAGTACGTCATTTTATGTTAGATCCCTCTTCCTTTTTTTGGTTGGCCTTCTTGGCATTCTTCTTAATATTGGAGGTAAAGGTGGTTTCTCATAAGAAGATGGACACACCATCTTTTCATTCATAGGCCTTAGTAAATAAGAGTAGGCTAACATCCACATTGGCTCTTTTGTAAAAGTTTGCTCCTTCAGCAACATCCTTGTTCATATAACAATAAGTTGTTGTAGAATGAACACAAGGGATCTCACTAACATCTCATATCTTGCAGCTACATCTTGGACATAAACACATAAAAAGCTATCAATATGTCATTTGACATGGCTCCTTAAGGGTTTTTTTTTTTTTTTGAGGTTTTTAAACAAACTTTAAACTATTATGCAACAGAATACAAAAACACGACCCCGACAAGATCTCGTCAAGTAGAACATATAATTAACAAAGAGTAAAGCATAAAAGGAATGTAGCTTTGTAGTGATTGAAAGAATGCTAGTTTGGAAAGATGTCGTTATCCACCTATGATAACACGATCGAGCGGTACCAAATATGTAATGGAACGAGAAAATAACACACCTTGTGAAAGTGAGGGAGGGAGGGAGGGAGGGAGAGAGAGAGAGAGAATATGTGTGTGTGTGGGGTCATATGGTTCACCAAAGGGGGCAGCGATTTTGAGCTTAAATAATTAAGTGTTTAAGATCAAAATCCTAGTAATTATCTTTAAGTTTTTATGCATAGAATTATCATTTTCATTATCTCTATAATTAAATAAATATTCTATTAACATGCATCTTTCATATAATCGTTATCCAATAATGATGATAAAAGAATGTATAATTACTCATTATTATTATTTATTTTTATGTAATTATCCTTTCATTTATCCAATAATTCAAGAACAATATCAACTCAAATATATGTATCTTTTTAATTATTATCTAATAACAATTAAAAGACTAGATGCTTATGACAATTAAATCCCTGTAACATCTTATGTTTCACTTTAATCCTCGCTCTTTGAGATTTCGACAATTAAATATCTAATAATTAACTTAATCCTCAATAATAACAATCAATATCATTTTCTATCACAAATAACATCCAATATTATTTACTCGTTCATTAGATTGACTCTATTAAGTTGTGTTCATTGATATAACCTCAAGTGTTTTATGATGTCAGCCATAATACAACTCTAATATCATCTTGACAAACAAATTCATTAACATACACCCACTTGTTTAAGACGACAATTTCATCTCATAGCATGCACATAAGGAGGTCCTAACTAGTCAACTTAGGAACCAAGGTAGAAAAAAAAGTTTTATTATTTACATCCAAGCATTCTTGTTGAAACAACCTTTTAATAAGAAACTTAGGCTATATTACATGCTCCATGATATTTTTATGTGAAAGACCATGCATGAATTAGATTAATCATAGCAACCAACAACTTTGTTTCTCAACTCTGCGATCTCATACTAAACTGCAAAAGATAGAATAGAACACATCAGTATTGTTCGAGCATGCATTTGAACATCATTTTGAACAAGAACCATAGTCATAGGAACTTAAGTTCATAGAACTTACCTCAATAGCACTTAAGTATCACTTGGAATCCAACTAAGAACACCAATTTAAGTTAGAATTGTGGATTCCCAGCAAGAATTTGGATGATTTTAAAATTTTAGTGTGAGAAACTTTCTCTGGTATGATTTTGAAGGTACAAATGTGAGTAATGAACTTTATGAAAGACTTTTATGATTCTTTAGCTCAAGTTTCAGGAATTACAAGTTTGGTCTTACACTTGATATTTGAATGAAACAATGTTTCAAATTTAGCATTTTGGCCCCCAAAACTAATATATTAAATATCCAATAAAAATATTCCACGTATCAGGTCGGAAAATGGGATATTACAATACAATGTAAATATACGTATGTTTTTGAAATGTTTAAAACGATATAGCATTATTCTTAAGTGAATGTTTTAAAATATATATTTAGGTTGTTTATTTGTGTGTTGGTTTTGCAAAAATAAATAAGGAAGTTATAGCGTTTGGTAAAATTTAAGGAATTGATCATATGCATTTTGAAAAGTCGGAGAAGGAAATCTATTAAACACATTACTATCTCCTTGTTTTAAATAGGTTATTACTTTTGAATATTAAATTACTAAACTAATTTTTAGTCGGTGAGGATCGATTAATTGGTCAGTACTGTTCGATAATCTTAACAAAGGCTCTTTTGATTACTTTTGTTAGATGGAGTTGATTTCTCTAGAGTTTCGTTTGATATTTTTCTTTGTTGTTGTAGCAATATATTTTTATGCATACTCTACATATCGTTTTTTTAAAGTGGTTTTGAACCTTATTGATCTGTTTCCCTTGTTGATCATAAAACTTGAATTAAAAAAAAAATCTTATTGTGATGGTCATAATAATAACTAATATTATTGCAAGTTTAGTAATCAATGTATTAATGAGTATTTATTTTATAAATTTAAAATTAAATACATAAATAATCATGTATTTCATGTCTTCTATTTCTAGATTTTCTTCTATTTAACTTTTTTTTATAAATGTGAGACTACGACCTTGTTTGTTTTTCATTAAGAACATCTTAAAAACGTCTGAAGTCTAAACTTCAGATCTATAATAAATTAAGATTGTTTGTTTAGTTTTAAACTTAAGAGATTGAAACCTTTAAATTTACCTCTTAAAATTAAGAGGAATACTTTAGTCTGAAAATAAATTAAGAGAGTCTTTTCTTTATTTTTAGTTTACAACCCTAATTTAAAAATATTTATCATATTAATTAGTTTAATTTAATTTTGTTTATTTAATTTAATTAATTATAATATATAATTAATTAGATATAATGTTTTAAAGTAAAATTTTTTATAGATGTTTCATATTACGAAACAAACAATCTTAAGATCACCTCTTAATTTCAGATTTCAGATCTTAAGACTATCTCTTAATTTCAGATGTGGTTTTCAGACTTTGGACATTTAATCTCTTAGAAACTAAATAGCACCTACATCTTTTAAAGGAAAAAGAAAAAAGAAAAGAAAGAAAAGCAATGTATGTTTTAAGTTAAAACATTAAACACATAAATAAAAAAAATCTATATTGTCAAAAGTCAAGAAAAGTAACGTTAATATATAAAAAAATTAAGGCAATATTTAACTAGATAATATTCTAAAACTACAATTAATGCTTTCTTTATCAATAAATACGAGATAAGTAAATGATAACACAAATAAAATTACTAAAAACTTCTCAGCAAATTATTGTTTGAAGTCATGTTCTCTTGGTGCTCCTCTTCGCTACAAGAAAATTAAGCTTTATATAAAAAAAAATTTAATCCTTAAAATAACACTTTGAAATTGAACTCCGTATATAACAGATCATATACATTTTAAAGTAAATTACAAAAATGTCCAGGTTGTTTGCTCAAATTATGGATATGGTCACTGATATTTAAAAATTACATAAATTATCTCTTAAAACACTATTTACTTGCAGAAATAATCCTTCAATCTCTTCACTTATTCAAAATAACGATTTTGCATTTATTCTCAAATTCAATTTTGGTTCCTATATTATTTAATTAGTTATGGTTTTAGTCATTTTCATAATTTTTGGTTTTTGAATTTTAAATGTTAATTTAATAAAATATGATTTAATTATTTATTTAATTAGCTTATCTTAATTCTCTTTTATATATTCAATCTTAATTATTTAATATTCATATTTTTAAAAATGTTTATACATTTTTATATTTTTTATAAGTTACCAATATAACTAACAATTTCATTGTGTTAACATATTTTGATTATATTATAATTTTAGGAAAAATATATAAATCTAGAATTTTATTTGTTTTGATTAAGATATTTTGTTACATTAACACATTTCGAATTAAATTTAGTCTTTTTTTAGTTTTGATTTACATATTTTGTTACATTAATCTGTTTCAATTAAACTTAATATTTTATTTGTTCAATTCTAATTATTTCGTTACATTAATACAATTTAAGTTAATTGTAGCTTTTAACAAAACTATGTCGACTTAACATTTGATTCGTTTTGATTTAAATATTTCTTTGTTTTAATACATTTCAATTTAATTATAATGTTTTAAATAATATATATAAACTTAGCATTTTATTTGTTTTTGCGTAAACATTTTGTCATGTTCATACCTATCGATTTAATTATAACTTTTAATGTTTTGGTTTGTATATATCTTTCTGCACGTTTTGGTTTGTATAATTCGTTATATAGGTTTTGAAATATATGTAACGAAACATATATATGTTTTATTCAAAACATACATACGTATAAATATAAATGTGTTTCAAAATATACAAACCAAAACGTATATAAATAAATATACAGATAAAAACGCTAAAAATTATAATTAAATCGATAGGTATTAATGTGACAAAATATTTAAGCAAAAAACAAATAAAACGCAAAGTTTATATATTATCTTTTGAAGTTATAACTAATTAAAATGTATTAACACAAAAATATATTTAAATCAAAACGATTAAAATGTCAAGTCGACATATTTATTAAAATTTATAATTAAATCAAAAAATATTAATATAACAAAATAACTAGAATTGAACAAATAAAATACTAAGTTTAATTGAAATGAATTAATGTACCAAAATATGTAAATCAAAACGGAAAAAAAGACTAAATTTAAATCAAAATATATTAACGTAACAAAATATTTTAATTAAAACAAATTAAACCCTAGATTTATATATTTTTTTCTAAAATTATAATCAAATCAAAATATGTTAACGTAATGAAATAGTTAGTTGGTAACGTATAAAAAATATGATAACGTATAAATACTTTAACAATTGATATATATATATATATATATATATATATATATATATATATATATATATATATATACACATACATATATATATATATATATATATATATATATATATAAATTGAATAAATAAAAAACAATTTAAATAAAATAATTAAATCACATTTTATTAAATTAGTATTTAAAATTCAAAAACAAATATAAAAAATTATAAAAATGCTTAAAACCAAAACTAATTATATATTATAGGGACCAAAATTGATTTTGAGAATAAGGGCAAAATCGGCATCTGAAAAAGTCAAAGGATCGAGGGACTATCTCTGCAAGTAAATAGTGTTTTGAGAGACCATTTATGCAATTTTTAAAAACCAGTGACCATTTCCATAATTTTAAGCAAACCACAGGGACCATTTCTGTAATTTACTCTACATTTTATTTAGTATAGAGTAAATTACACAAATGGTCCTTGTGGTTTGTTCAAAATTATGAAAACGGTCCCTCGAATCACTTTTCTACTTGCAAAAACGGTCTCTCTGTTTCTAAACTTTTTTAAAATGACGATTTTGCCTTTTTCACAATTACAAGTTTGGTCCCTTAACTATTTAATTTAATTTCACTTGGTCCTTTTTTTAAATATTTATTTTTGGTTTTTTATTCTTTTTTAATATATATTAATATTTATCTATTAAAATTTATTTCTATTTATATACTTAATTTAGTTATTTTATGCCTCTTTTATGTATTCAATTTATTCAGAGTAAATTACAGAATGGTCCCTGTGGTTTGTTCAAAGTTATGAAAACGGTCCCTCAAATTCCAAAGTTGCAGTGACGGTCCCTCAAACCACTTTTTACTTGCAAAATTAGTCTATTTCTAAAATTTTTTAAAAATGATGATTTTTCACTTTTCTCAATTACAAATTGGTCCTTTCAATTTTGGCTCTTTTTCTTAACTTTTATTTTTGGTTTTAAATTTGAAATATTATTTTAATAAATTATGATTTGATTCATTATTAAATATATTATTTTTATTATTATCATTATTATTATAATTGTGAATTATACCTATTTATTTTGTAAAATATATCCATATTTATTTACTAAAAAATATTTTTATTATATACTTAATTAGTTAATCTTTTTATGTATTCAATTTATTTATTAAAGTTTTATTTATTTATATTTTATTGGTTAATTTTATACCATTTGTATTTATTTTTAATATATATTCATAACATTATAAATAATTTGGATGTAAATTTATACGATTTGTATTTATTTTTAATATATATAGATAAGTATATGTAAGATATAATTTTGATGTAGATTTAAATCTTATCTATTTATTAATATTTAAAGATGTAAGAAATAATATATTGTATTCAAATTTTATATTTATTAATCTTTATAGATATTAGAAATAATGAATTATATTTATCTTTTAGTTCACGTTATTTAAACTAATATATTTTGTTACGTTAATACGTTTTGAATTAAATTAGTGTTTTATTTTATTTAATTTTAATGTTTTGTTATGCCAGTACGTTTTGATTTCAATATAGTATTTTAATCATTTTTATTTACAAGTTTGTACATTTATATGTTTTATTTCACTTAAATATTTTATTAATTTTCACTTAAGTATTAACGTAGCAAAATTTTAAATCAAAACGTACTGGCATAACAAAATATTTAAATCCAAACAAATAAAATAATAAATGTAAATAAAAACATATTAGCGTAACACTATATTTAAATAAAAAATAATAAGTTATAAACTTAAAATCAACACGTAATGAATTAGTAAATTTAAATCAAAATTTACATAAATTTAAAATTTAGTTGTAATTAAATAATTTGATGGAAAAGTATAAATAATAAAAATATAAAAATAATTTAATCAATAAAATATTAATCAATAAAACTCTAATAAATACATTGAATATATAAAAAGATACATAAATTAACAAATTAAGTATATAAAGAAAAATAATTTTTAGTAAATAAATATAGATTTATTTTACAAAATAAATAGGTATAATAATAATAATAATAATAATAATATATTTAATAATGAATCAAATCATAATTTATGAAATTATTATTTCAAATTTAAAACCAAAAATAAAAAATTAAGAAAAAGGACCAAAACTGAAATTACAAAAGTTGTAATTGAGAGAAAAACAAAATTGTCATTTTTAAAAATTCAGAAATCGAAGGACCAATTCTGCAGGTAAAAAGTGGTTTGAGAGACCGCCAACAACTTTGAAATTTGAAGGACCGTTTTCATAAATTTGAAAAAACCACAGGGACCGTTTCTGTAATTTACCCATTTATTTATTTTATATTTAATTAGTTAAACTGTTTGTATATTTTTATCATTTTTATACTTTTCCATCTAAATATTTCATCACGTTAATATATTTTTATTTTTATTATGATTATTAAGAAAAGTATTTAAATTTAAGTTTTTGTTCATTTTAATTTAAATATTTGTTAGTCTAATACGTTACAATTTATTTTAAATATTTGGTTACGCTAACACGTTTTGATTTAAATTTATTATTTTATTTGTTTTAATTTAAATATTTTGTTATGTCAGTACGTTTTACTTTCAATTTAGTATTTCATTTATTTTGATTAACAATCTTGTTACGTTAATACTTAAGTGAAAATGAAGAAAAAATATAAGTGAAAATGAATAAACCTTATTAATGTACAAAATTGTAAATCAAAATGATTAAAATACTATATTGAAATCAAAATATATTGGCATAACAAAATATTTAAATTAAAACAAATAAAAAAAACTAAATTTAAATCAAAACGTATTAACGTAACAAAATATTTAAATAAAAAGTAATAAAGTGATAACTTTAAATTGAAACGTATTAGGCAACCAAAATATTTAAATTAAAACGTACAAAACCTAAATTTATATATTTTTCATAAAAAATCATAATTAATTCAAATATATATTAAGGTAATGAAATAGTTAGATGGAAAAGTATAAATTAAATAAATTATAAAAATAATTTTCAATAAATAAATATAAATTTATTTTTAAAACCAAATAATATAAATAATAATAATAATATATTTTTTAAATATTTAAATAATAATTTGTTAATTTAATATTTCAAATTTAAAATAAAAAATAGAAATTTAAGAAAAGTACCAAAAGTATAATTAATTTAAACGGATAAGCTATCAAACTTATAATTGAGAAAATGACAAAATCGTTATTTTTAAAAAGTTTAGAAACTGAGTAACTGTTTTTGCAAGTAAAAATTGATTTAAGGGACCACCACTACAAATTTGAAAGTTGAGTGACCATTTTTGTAATTTAAAAAAACCACAAGAACCATTTCTGTAATTTATTCTTTAATATATAAAAAAATAGATCACATGTATATAAACTAATTATTTTTTGAGAATACAAACTTATAAGCAAATAAACAAGTATTATATGCATGTGATATAAATATATATCTAGTTTATCAAAAATTCAATTCAACTTAAACTTTTAAAATGTGTATCAACTGTAAGTTTAGATTAGTATTAGAATATTTAACATGTTTCTCAAGTTAAACATTAAAATATTAACTTTTTTATCTTAAAAATAAACTTAGATTAGTATTAGAATTAGAATAATTAAAATATTTCTTTGTTTAGTTGTGTGGATTAAATATGAAAGTATTTGAAATAGATTTTATATTTTTTTAGTAATGAATTAGTCAAATTAAAAATCTAATCACGGAAAAAAGACGGGAAATCAAAGGAATGTGAGAGTGACACGTGGCATAAAAGGTTTTCTTTTATTAATACATATAGATATATAAAACCATACCACACCCACACACACACACACACACACATATACAATCAGGTTCATCAGCGTACCCATAAGATTTTAGTGTACCCAGCATATTCTATTGTGAATAATCATTTACATATATATTTTTGCATAGACATATAAGACAACATTATAAAATTTGTTATTAAAAGGAGCAACATCATAAATCTTGTGAATGATAAAAAAAGATTACGTGAATAATCATTCACTTAGATGACCATGCAGATAAATATGCATGAACATTCACATAAATTTGAAGGACACAGAAAGTGTGAATGTACATAAAATTCATATATCATGTGTATAACTTTAATTTAAATATGATTATGAAAAAAAATGTTAAAATTTTTTTAAGGTTAGTACCTTCAGGTGCACTTGATTTTAAGATGTACTTTTTTTAATCTGAATATATATATATATATATATATATATATATATATATATATATATATATATATATATATACACACATATACATATACATACATACATACATACTAAAATAATAAATAACATTGTTAGGGGTTTTAATTAGAATATTCTTTCATTATCATTTATTTATTATTTTATAATCATCTAATGATTATAATGATAATTAGTTATTTTTTAATTTATCATTGTCATTATTATTCATATTAATTTATTGATAACATGAATAATTTTAAATGAAAAGTATGTACATAAAATGTATATAAACTAAATATTAAAACATACAAATATTAATTACTTAAAAACAAAAGAAAATTATTATTATTTATCATAATTTTTTATTTTTTTTATTACCTTTATAAGCTACTTTTCTTTGGTTATTTTAGATTTTTATTAATAAAATTATTATTTTCATTGATGTAAATTAAGAATTTAATTTATATATAACAAAATTTATATATCTTGTTATATTAAACAAAATGATTAATATTGATTAACACTGGAAAAAAAATATGATAGATAAAAACATAAAATATAAATAAATATTGATAAGATAATATTTAAATTTAACTTTAATTTATGATTTATATTGATAACACATATAATATGACAGATAAAAACATGAAATATTTTTTAATTAGATAAACACATTGATGTGACACAAAACACATAATAATAATAATAATAATAATAATAATAATAATAATAATAATAATAATAAACATAAGGGCATGATATGACACAAAACACAATCTATGTTTGGAAGGACCATCACAATTATCTTTAGAAGTGTATGTTAGGTGATTTGATTTTTGATTTGGGACTCTTTAACCACTTTTCTTTTTGTTGTATTTGCTTAATAAAAAGACAACTCGTTCAACAGTTAAACACCCCCAATGTTTCTTTAATCTTGACAAAAAAAGCTAAAAGTTGTATTTTATGTTTGAATACTATTTTATTAAAGTTAGTATAGTTTTTAATCATTATAGTATATAATTTTCAAACTCTTTTTATTAAAAAATAAATGAAAAACTATAAAGTTTTCATAATTTTCTTTTCTTTATTTCTCATTTCAGCCTTAATCCATAAACCATCTTTGGACAAAATTTTTAATTACCATTTCTTGTGGAAATACTTTAGGAAGGATGCAAAAAATGTTTACACACTAGAGAGCAAAGGTGCTGCGATTTTTTCCAGATACAAGAACACTCAAGATTTTAGACGAATTTTAGGTAAGTTAGTTAATTCCGAAAGTACACACTACTCTGGTTGTTGTACCGTTGAAAATATATTGAAATTTCTTTTAAGGAACCGTATCTAATACGAGCATCAATCTTATTTTGTTTTCATGTATAGTCATTTACTTTCTGTCAAATAACTTCAATATTGTAATTTCCATTTTCGTATTCTAATTTAGTCTCTTAATTATTTATTATTTTTCAAACAATGCAGGGTATGTGATAGAGGGGGTGAAAAATTGCTTTGCTAACAAAGGGGTGAAAAAAAAATTCTTTTATAGGGTGGGCTTGGTGATTATTTGGTTTCTATGGAGATGGAGAAATTTGGCAGTCTTTGCATTGGAGGGGAGAGGTTGAAAATTCAAAGGGAGAACGTTTTTCCTTCTATGCAAAACTTGGTTTTCTTGTGGGTAGAAAGCATGTGCAAGAAGAAGAACCGGAGATGAGACTTATGGATTATATGGAACCAGGGTTAAAAACCTTTCTAGTTTCTACCCCAGGTAAAAAAACGGGGTCTATGCCCCCCCCCCCCCCCCCTTCTTTCTACCCCGGTTAAAAAATCGGGGTCTATTATATAAATAACCGGGGTTAAACGCATGTTATGTAGTGTAAATTTATTTTAATAAGTTGGACAACACAACAAATTAATTAAAAGAGTAAATATCGTAAACGTACATTACCAGATGATATTAGTATTGAATCATAAAACTCTAGTCTTTTTGTCTTGAATATATGTGCCGTAGGATCATACCGATAAAAATGTGATACTAATTTTTATGTTAGAGTGTTGAATTAAAGTGTTTGTTTAGATTGATATTGAAATATTGGGTGCATTCAATGCAAGTATACAACCCTACGCATTCAAACGAAGGTCTTGCATTGACTCGGTGAGTCGCTGAGATGACTTGTTAAGTCACCCTCGATTCAGTTATAAATGGTTTGGAAAAATACATTGACTCAACGAGTCAATCCGGGTGACTCGTTTAACTTCTCACGATAACTTAAGTGTGTGTGTGGGGAGGGAGGGAGGGAGAGGGAGAGGGTGCTTCATGAATCATGATGGATGATGCTGATGAACATTTACGAACATTGTATGGAATATTCAATTTAAAAAATGAAATAATAATATATATTTTAATTAAAATTCTGATTATTATGAAAAATAGAAAATGAAAAGTTTTTTACTTTAAGTTCAATTCGTTGAAGGATCAAAACTGAAATTGTAAGAAGAGTTTAATTGTCTTCTTCATAACTTTAACAAAAGTGATGTTAAAGTTAAGAGTTAATTACAAAAATGGTCCTTGTGGTTTGTATCAAATTTTGGATTCGGTCCCTGAACTTTCAATTTTGCAAAATCGGTCATTATCATCAAGGTTTACTTTCAAATTAGTCCATTATCCATCAACTTTTATTAAAATGCCCATTTTGCCCTTGTTTATATTTACACTTTTAACTCTTTTAATTACAAATAATTACCAACTCTTTATATTAATAAAACAAATATATATAAAAAATAATAAATAAAAATATAATTAATTAATTGGAAACAAATATATTCGGTTAAATTGAAAATCTAAGTTTATAGATTAATTGATTGTTTTCTCCGTTTGCGTAATTATTTTCAAATTTTAATCAATTCGTCATTTTTTGAATTGGAAAATTTTATAGATTGATTGATTGTTTACTCCATTTGGTTAAATTAAAAATCGGAGTTCGTATTTTTTTTCTGAGCGAAAACATTTAAAATTAAACCAGTTGGTGTTATTTTCAACGGTTAAATTTAAGATCAAAATGGTTCGTCGTTTTTTGCGATCGAAAATATTTAAAACTAAAATGGTTGGCCGTTTTTTCGTTTGGTTAAATTAGAAATCGAAATTTTTAATTGTTTTAATTGATAAAAAAACATTAAAACTTGATTAAGTGGTTGTTTTTTCCATTTAGTTAAATTGACGACCGAAATGATTTGTCATTTTTTCCAAACAAAAACTTTTAAAATTAAAAAATGAGGAACCATTTTAATTTTTCGAGCGAAATGATTAGCTAAATGGAAAAAAAACAAATCAATCTAATTTTAAGTGTTTTCGATGGAAAGAAGAACAACCATTTCGATTTTTAATTTAACCAAACGTAATAAACAAACAATATAATTTTAATGTTTTTAACATAAAAATGACTAACAATTCCGATTTCCAATTTAAGGAAACGGAATATGATGAACCAATTTAATTCGAAATCGTTTCGTTCAAAAAAATGGTATATTATACCATACAAAATACAAAGTATAAAATTATGCGAAACGAAATTAAAATTATTCGAAATGTTTTATTGTATTTGTTTTTTGTTTCTAATTGATTAATAACATTAATACTTTTATTATATTTTTATATCTATTTGTTTTATTAAAAGAGAGTTATTAATAATTTGTAACTAAAATGCTCAAATGTATAAATATAAACAAGGGCAAAATGGGTATTTTAATAAAAGTTAATGGATAAGGGACCAATCTTGAAAGTAAACTTTAAAGATAATGACCATTTTTGCAAAATTAAAAGTTCAGGGACCAAATCCAAAATTTGATATAAACCACAGGGACCATTTTTGTAATTAACTCTAAAGTTAATGAATGACATATGAACCAAACATACAAGTAAATAGTAACAAGTAAAAATAGTAATTTTATTTTAAAATTGAAGTACAGCGACCATATTTATATAGTTCGGAGTATACCGTATGAAGCACATTCTTATCTTCAAAATATTTGTTAACCAACCTAGTTAATATGAGACGTGCTTTGTACACAACACATTTTCTTCGTATACAATAATTTTATTCAAATAAACTATTTTACCCTTATAAAAGGAATAAAATGTAAAGTTGATAAAAATAATATAAAAGATAGAATAGTACATTCATATGAAATTGTTATGTACAAAGAAAAGATGTTGCGTGCAAATCACTGCCCATTTAATATACAAAATTTTGAAAATCTAGTAAATTACCTAAGAAAAATGAGATCTTAGATTTCTTTGGAAAGCAACTACAATATTTTAATATTCATCAAGATTTTGGAATACCAAGGCTCTTTGTATCTTTCTCTCTAGCTCTTATGTACAGTTTGTACACCACTACTAGTGTTGGGAAAAGAGATTCAAGAGAGAGATAGGAAACAATTTAATTATAAATAATTGTTATAATAATTAGTATTATTATCATTAAATTTCTAAAAAGGTACATTTAATTGTAGATATTTTTTTTCTTTAAATTTATTGATACATAAAGTGTGTTTGGATTTGAGCTTTGATGATATTTATTAACATTTTGTATTTAGAAAATATACAGAAATGAAAATTATTTAACTAACAAATCACTTTTTTACTCAAAATTTTGTTTTGTTGTACATCAAACGCAATGTTTTAAAAGCTTCAATTTAGAGTTTCTTTCTATAACACTTTTAAAATTGATTTTTCACTTAATTTACTTATTTATTAAGACAATCCCAAAATGTATAAAGGAGATCAAGTGTCACACACTGTTACATCATATCCAAACTAATAACATACAGATAAATATATAAATAAGATACTTGTATTTGGTTTGATTTATCTTAGATTTTATAATACTTGGTTTATATTAGATTTTAAAATTTAAAAATAATGAGTTGTATTATTTATTATTTTAGAAATAATAAAATGTGTTTATATTTTAAATATATTTTGTGTTTTTCTTTATTATTATTATTATAATATATATATATATATATATATATATATATATATATATATATATATATATATATATATATATATATATATATAATCAGGTTCATCAGCGTACCTATAAGATTCTAGTGTACCCTAATGTGAATGATCATTCACATATATTTTTTTAATAGACATGAATAAGACTTTTTTTTTCAAAAGAAGCAATATCATAAATCTTGTGAATTGTAAAGAAAAGGTCATCTGAATGGTCATTCACACCATTCACATTGTGTGAAATGACCATTCACATAAATATGCATTAAGCATTCACATAATTTTTAAGGACACAGAAAGTGTGAATGTATGTGAAAGTCATATATCATGCGTATAACATTAAATTAAACATGGTTATGAGAAAAAAATTTAAAAAAAGTTTTTTAAGGTTGGTACCTTCGGGTGCACTTGATTTCGAGAGGTACTTTTTGAACCTGACTATATATATATATATATATATATATATATATATATATATATATAGGGGAGGGTTCTTCTAAGAACCTTAAATAATGTGGGAACCTAAGAACTAATCTCATCCATTGATCTCATGAAATCAATGGCTTAGATGTAAGATGGCATTTTTGAAATTAAGAAGGCTTTAGGGGTTTTTTTTGTTGGAAAAATGGGTGGGTAAGGGGTATATTGGGGATAACATTGAAAAAGGAACTGCACGTTTTTTCACACACAATTAATTCCCTCCTCTTTTTTCTCTTCATCCTTTTTTTTTCTCCCAAAAAAAAAAACCACCAGAGTTTTTCTCTTCATCTTTTTTTTTTTCTATGAATAATATACAACTTTATATGTAGATTAAGATATATTCTATGGAGTCAACATAATATTCTATGGTGAATATACAACATTCTATGACGGAGATACAAAGCAACACAATCCGATCGAACATTCGACAATCACAATCAATGGTGTCCATGGTAGAATCTTTTACAACCTGCATTAAAACAATGGATTCAAAACTATGATGCAAAAAAAAATGTATAACATTTCTAGTAACATAGAATAGCAATATTCTATGTAGAATATGTGAACTATCTACGTAGAATATGTGAACAATCTACGTAGATTAGTGGTATTCTATGAAAAATATGTGAACATTCTGCGTAGAATTGTGGTATTCTATATAGAATATATGACACTTACCTAAAATCTATATAAATTTGCAAACAATTCTACATAGAATGATATTCTACGTAGAATGCAACATATTCTACGTAGAATGCAACATATTCTACGTAGAATGCAACATATTCTACGTAGAATGCAACATATTCTACGTAGAAGAAACGTTAAATAAATTTGCAAACAATCTGTAAAAAACTATAAATGTGAGAAGATCTATATAGATTTACACTGACATAGAAAATATGAACATCATAAGATAACATAAAATCTGAGAAGAATACAAATTAAAGAATCCAAAATCTATAAATGTTTATTGAAGATCTATTCAAACAACATAGAATACAAAACTCCATATAGATTTACAGACAATCTATAAAAAACTACGAAGAATACAAAATAATCTACGAACAATATATCTTTTTTGTCGTGCCTTTCCTATTGTCTTGCTCAGAGCCATCGTCGTTTAGCAAGGTCTTGAGGGTTTCATATTTACCCGATTCTGCGATTTTAAAATATAAAATAGACTAGAAAATATGAACATCATAATATAACATAAAATATGAGTAGAATACAGATTAAAAAATTCAAAATCTATAAATGTTTATAGAAGTTCTATTCAGACAACATAGAATACAAAAATATATATAGATTTACAGACAACATAGAATGCAAGATATTCTACGTAGAATGCAACATATTCTACGTAGAATGCAACATATTCTACGTAGAATGCAACATATTCTACGTAGAAGAAACGTTAAATAAAGCAACGAATACTCGAATAAAATATAAACATGACCTGGATTAGGAGAAAAACAATCGTCGACCTCCTCATCGGCTGCAAAACCATTTGGAAAAATATTATACGGTGTCTGTTGAAATGTGTCGGTCGACTCCATGGATTCAGGTGAAATAAAAAAAACGGAATGGAATTCCGGCGACGGAACTGAGCTTCTTCTTGCCGGAAAAAATGGAAGAAAAAGAAAAAATTAATGACAAACTCATTGATGATTGTATAGTTTAATTAAAGGACATGTTGTTGGAAACTTTTCTGAAAAGTTGCATTAAATGAAGGAGGAAAAATGACTGATTTGCCCTTAGTGGACCCAACCATACTTGAAAATATTTACAACAATGCCATTGATTATCCACCATTGATCCCATTAATCCAAGGGTTGAAATTGGTTCTTATGTTCCCACATTATTTAAGGTTCTAAAAAGAACCCAATCATATATATATATATATATATATATATATATATATATATATATATATATATATATATATATATATATATATATATATATATATATATATATATATATATATATATAGAAAGACTAGTCTATTAGCCGGCATAAATGCATGTAATTTTTATAAATAATTGTTTATATAAAATATATAGAATATTTTAACAAATAATTATTTACAGGATTATATACATAAACTTAAACTTAAAACATACTTATAAATATTAATTTATAAAAATATGAGATTAATATTATTCTTAGCTATGAACTATTATTATTATTATTATTTTTTTTAGCTTTTTAAATATATAGTAATTTGTATTTTATCCACCTTTGAAACTTTTATATTTCCATAAATTATATTTTTAAATGATATAAATTGATATTTCAATTTTACATTATATAACTTATTGTAATGAACAAATATTTTTTTGTATATATATTTTTTGATGCTGATTGGCAGCAGTGATAGAAATTTTACAGTAAAAAAATTATCAGATCAAAGGAAAGACTCTGTATCTTTTCAAATAAATTCAGACGTTTCTAAGCGGTAGATTTATTGGATGCCTAAGAAAGTAAACATTTTTAATATGGAGATTTGTATTAGACTGGTTGTCATTATTTTTTTTCCAATTTAACGGCAAAAGGAGTACCAATTCACTTGTCTTCTTGTCTGGTATGTCAATCGGAGATTGATACCTTAGATAATTGCTTCTTTAATTGTTCGGTTGTATACCTCATTTGGAGAAGAAAAAAAAGTGGGCATGTGGCTCCTGCTCTCGAACCCTTTCTTTTCTTTGAGAGTTGCTCTTTATGATGACGACGCAATCTGTTGATGGCCGAAAGACATTCCAAGGAGTATTGTTTACTTGAGTTAATGCAAAAGATGATTGAGAAATTCAATTGTCTACAACCTCTGATGAAGTCAGTAAACAGACGAAGAATGAAGATCTATTTTGCAGATTTAGAATTTATACTTGTTATGGATTGAAAATAGATGCAAAAACTGAAAGAGGTGTTCTTGGAAACTCTTAGGTCTCTAATAAAATACTTGTATTTACAAAAGAGAAAAAAAAAAAGCAAAGAGAAGATGTGGGACGGGGTCTATACCTTCCTAGATGAGATGTTACATATTGACGTTACAGATACTTTTAATAATAATTTTTTAACTGTTCAATGAATGTATTATTTACGACTTTGAAAGAAATTATATAGACTTTTACTACGTTACCATGATTAACAAGGTTAATTGTTTAATTTTTTGTAACATAAAACACAATTAATAAGTTATTAAGACAAGAAGATTGGATTAAAATTGTTAGTGGATAATAGTTTATTTAGTAGTAGTAGTAGTAGTAGTAGTAGTAGTAGTAGTAGTAGTAGTAGTAGTAGTAGTAGTAGTAGTAGTAGTAGTAGTAGTAGTAGTAGTAGTAGTAGTAGCAGTAGTAGCAGCAGCAGTAGCAGCAGTAGTAGTAGTAGTAGTAGTAGTAGTAGTAGTAGTAGTAGTAGTAGTAGTAGCAGTAGTA
>JAANYP010001396.1:12500-52964 GCA_020465985.1 Centrapalus pauciflorus | reverse complement strand
AGTAGTAGTAGTAGTAGTAGTAGTAATAATAATAATAATAATAATAATAATAATAATAATAATAATAATAATAATAATAATAATAATTATGATAATAATAATTATGATAATAATAATTATGATAATAATAATTTTATATATATATATATATATATATATATATATATATATATATATATATATATATATATATATAAAATTGGGTTCCGAAGAACTTCTTAATTCCGTGAAAACATGAGAACCACTCTAAAATTTATGTATGGGTTTGCGCATTTGACAAAATCTGTATATTTATAGTTCAAATTTGTGAATTCAGTGTAATATATATTGAATTTAAATTTTGAAGGTAAGTTTAATGTTAAAATATTATATTTATTGTAACATCTTGTAATTCAGATTAACATTAATCAGTTATCTAATTTAGCTTTATTCAAGATATAAGACACAAATTTTGTAAATTATAATAAAAGCTATATTTTGGGGTCTAAGATGTTAATTATAGAAATAAAAGTTAAGGGTTAAAAATGTAAATTTGTCAAAGTCATTAAATATAAACATGTATCATCGAATAGCGCACCTAAACACTCTTTGCAAATTGATTTTCTCACTAAAAATTCAAGACAACATAGAAGTAAATCAAGAAGGATTTTATATCAAAGTGATCAAGGTTGCAAGAGGAACAAGTATCTACTAATAATCAACGTAAATTTACATGTCAAATCCAGTAATTGTGTGTGCTTGTGAAGTGCTACGGCTGGACAAATGTCTAGAAGCCAAACCGCAGTTGTTCCCACGTAAATCTTAAATTGGAACTTAAATTATGCTCTACACATCATAGTAAGCATAAACACGCATTCACATTGTATTCAATTAGAGTTTTGTAGTAAAATGGAGTCGAATTGCAATACGAAGTCAAGTATAGAGATTGAGTTTCGGTGTTGTCAAAGAAGTTGCATGGTCCGAGTCTGGTGAAAGAAAGACCCCAAGACATCAAGTCTCGGGGTGGCCATAAAAGTCTTTGATTTAGCTCTGGTCACTTGTGTGCTTGGTCTAAATATAATTCTTCGCCATTGATCTTCTTGCTTCTGTTTTCTATTTGGGTTTCTGTGTTGAGCTGCTGAATGAGGGAGGCCCGAGTCTATTTAGATACGAGGTGGTGCATGGGAATGTGTGAAGAACAGGTACGGGGGCCGAGACTTAGTTTAGGAGCTGGTTAAAGGTATTAGACATCAAGACATGCATGTATGTATTTGTGTGGGTCCGAAACTAAGATGAGAGGGGCATGAGTCTCGGCGTGGTTATTGGAATTGGACCCTGAGACATGTAAGTGTCGAGGTAGTTTATGGCTAAGGCGGTGTGTTTTCAAGTGTATGTTAAAATAGTATAGAATGCATTTGTGTGTTATGATAATACATATCATATAAGTCTAATAAAATAAGCATATGTGTGTGATGTGATCATGCATTTTATATAAAACTAAGTCTTTTGATCATAATAACGTAACAAAACAATATTATAATTCATGACAATATGAGCAAATGTGAATGTAAAAGTCACAATACATTCAAATAAACAACAGAACAAAATATATATAAGTCAGATGACTTAAAAGCTCATAAACAATAGAAATGATATGAACAACACAAAGAGCTAAAGACTTAATTATACAAAATCATAAATGAAGTCAGAGCTAGTGGCAAGCTATATGTTTTGATATAAGTCAAAAGGTGGATCTAACCCACAACATATTCTAAGCAACAGTGCGGAGCCAGAGTTGAGTTCTGTTAGGCACAAAAAGGCCTCAGTCAAACGTGCTCTACATCTTAGGGGGAAATTTTTAATCAAACCTGTTTGATGCACTTGAAGGTATAATTTAAGGCCTGTTTATGCCTTATTGAAACCTGAAAAGTGATTTGCAATATCAGCCAAAGCTGTTTACCCTGTTGCATTCGTTGCAACAAAGGCAGATTGTCCAAGCTGTTCTGTCTGCTGAACAGGCTGGACATAAACTGTCTACGCTGCTCTGTTCTGTTGAGCAGCTTGGACAGATTCTAAGTGTTCTGTTCTTTGTGAACAGACTAAACACTTTATGGAATATGTTTGTTTTTTGCTACAAGATCAGTTTACAAGTCGAAGACAAAGTGGAAAACAGTAACTGCTAAAAGCCTGCCTACGCTGTTCTGTTACATGAAGACAAACAGATATCTGAAAATGGTGACAGACCTTTCTTATATCAAAATAGCCTTAACAAAAGAAGAAAGATGCAAAGTTGACATTCCTCTTTTGGTTAAAGCCTTATGCAACAGTGACAAAAAGAAAAAGACAAAGATTCTGTTGGAAAATAGTTTAAGTAGGTTCAAGCTGTTAGTTAGTCTTCTCAAACTGTTAGTAGAGTTTATATGTAAATCCAAAGTTCATGCTGCTAATTGAAGAAACTCGAGCTGCCAGTGTAAAAGTTCAAGCTGCCAGAGTAAATCAACTCGAGCTGCTCTGTTCAAGCTGTCAAGTGATTCAAGCTGCTCAACAGTTTCATAAACAGAATGTGCTGATTTTCAAGAAAAGATATCTACACGAAGATTCCAGCATATCTACTATCAGAGAAGTCATAGTCTTTCAAGGAAACAAATCAAGAAGCAATATAAATACATAGATTAGGTCTTTCTATTGTGTAGGAGTTTCTGCATATTCAAGTTTGTAATTGCTTTTTGTTTAAGTTTTCATAAGCCTCTAAGGTTGTAAAACCCTAAGAACAGTTTGTGTTTTTCGTCTAATCAAACAGATTAGAGGTGATTGTAATCAGTTAAATCAGCAATACAAGCAGTTTTGATTATTTCTTGTGTGACACCCTTGCCACAACAACCACCATTTACAAAACACCCAGGATTAATCATCACACATAAATACAATAATGATCTGATAACCTAAATTAAGTGTGGAAGCATTAAACATAATTAAAGTAGTGCAATAGTGTCAAACACCCTACAGTGCTATAGGGTACCAAGTCTAAGTCTACACACCCATACAATTATTACAATCATCCAGAATATTACAACATTGTCTCATAACATAAATTACCGATGAAATAATGCCGAGTCTCCCAAATCTTCCAAATGACCTAACTAGAAGGTCCGGCCGCAGACTTTCCCTTTCCTGTAAAATAAAGTCAACTGAGGGGTAAGCGAATGCTTAGTGAATACACAGATTTACGCATTTTATAAATCCTTATGATGCCTACAAGAGTAGCACCGACGACGCACGTCGTGCACTCTCCACGTACACAAAGTACGACCACACAAGAGCCGTCGCTCTACGAGCTCGCAACTCGTCTTTTAAAATACACTACTGAGACCAACATAACATCGGGGATGACATACTGCCTACGGACCTGGAGGGATCAGCTCCAGCGTCTTATAGAGCAGTAACATCAGAGTAACAGATGCGACCCGCAGGTCCATCATAGATGCACAACAAACGAACGGACATGCATCAAATAAGAATGTGCATCCAAAATTTACGCAAGTTAGTAGAATTCCAAACGAATAATGAAGCAACATGTCTCAGTAAGCAAAAGCAATCATAAAGCAGATATAAACATGCGAAATCATATGTACTCACAGTGGGTGCGTAATTAATCTTTAACCAATTTTATTTCTCTTCGGGCTTTCAACCGGATCCACCAAGTACCCCACTGTGGGTTAAACAACACCACAAGGGACCTGTTATTGTTAATTTACAACAATACTTCGTATCAATAACCGTTTAAATCATAAAACCAAGTTTTGTAAGTTTTGCAATATTTTTCCCCATTTCGTATACATGTCCAAATTCATACCATAACTAAGTTTGAACCCATTTCAAGTTTACATCTTGTCCTAAGTATAACCCATGACATTTTGTGTGTTGTTTATGAGTTTCATTCATAATACTCGAGTTTAGAGAGTAGCATTCTCAATTTTAGGCATTAAACTCGAATTTAATGGGTTAGATTCGAAACTTATGCATCAGATTCGAACCCTTATGGTCAGATTCGAACTAAGCTTCGAATCTATGGTTAGATTCGAACCCCCCCCCCCCCTTAGAATCTGATGGTACACATTCGAATCTAGTACCAAACTCGAGTTTGTTCTTACATTTCGACTCTGTTCTTGGCATATTCGAGTCTGTTCATCATTTCAGCTTAAATCCATCATTTCTAAGGCCTAAAATCACTGATATATCATGTATGATACCTATATTCGATTCTATTATGCATATACTATCATAATCTTGCAATATTTCAAGCAAAACAAGCTCCAATTTACATAAAATGACAGATTCGAAATTCTAGTTCTTCAAAACCGAAACAATAAACTTAAAAGGGTTGATTCTTACCTTAATTCGTACGAAATCAGAAATCCGTTTGTAGATTGTTGTTGTACTCCTCGATACCTTTCTGTTGACGTATAATTCTCGATAATCTGACGGTCGGTTTGTGAGATAACTTAGAGAGATGTAGAGAGGAAATTTCTAGAGAGAGAGTGTAGTGAGAGAGAGAGGAATGGAAAAATGAATACTTTTATCCTTTTTATTCCCATTTTTATCATTTTTGCACATTTCTCCCCTCTACTTAGCCGGTTCCATAAAATACTGATTTAAATCTTAAAATTATCATAAATAACTTTTAAGTCCTTAATATTCCATAACAATGATTCTGAGTTCAATTTTCTTAAAAATAGCAACAACTAGCTAAATATCCAAAAATACATAATAATCGCGTAATTTCCAACTTAAATATATATTTTTCCACTTAATTAACCAAAATACATCAAAATAAATCCGAGGATGTTACAGCATGGGCTCCACCACGCTCAACTTTGTCCTCGAAGTTACTCGGACTCAAACAGTTGCGGATACTTTCTTAACATTTCTGATTTGACCTCCCATGTGTGATTTGCTCCCTTATGATGCTTCCAACGTATAAGCACCATTTCTATCTCTTTGCTCCTCAACTTTTTCATCTTAGTATCCAATACACATTCCGGCTCCTCCACATATCGAAGCCTTTCATCAACTTGCAATTCTGTGTGATATGCCCAATCCTCATTTCCAGTGTTAAACGATTTTCGGAGATTCCCAACGTGAAATACTGGATGTATGCCTAACATCCCTTTAGGCAATTCTAGCCGATAAGACTGATTTCCAACTTTTTCAACAATCTTAAAGGGTCCGACGAATCTCGGAGCCAACTTGCCCCTTTTTACAAAACGAGTAACACCCCTCATGGGTGATACTTTCAAATAAACCCTGTCATTCACTTCAAAATTGATCGGTTTGTGCCTTCGATCATAGTAACTTTTCTGACGATCCTGGGCCGCCTTCATGTTCTGCCTGATCAATTGTATCTTTTCATTTGTTTCTTGAAGTAACGCCGGCCCAGCAATCGGCGTTTCACCCGTTTCTCTCCAACATGTAGGAGTCCTACATTTCCTTCCATACAAAGCCTCAAACGGCGCTTTCTTGATCGTTGCATGGTAACTGTTGTTATACGAAAACTCTATTAGTGGCAGGTGATCATCCCAGTTGCCACCGAGATCTAACACACACGCTCTCATCATGTCTTCTAAAGTAAGGATCGTTCGTTCACTTTGGCCATCGGTTTGCGGACGATAGGCCGTACTCATTGCTATTCTCGTCCCTAACCCTTCTTGTAGTGCCGACCAAAAGTTTGAAGTAAATCGGCTATCTCTATCCGACACTATGGACTTAGGCACTCCATGCCTAGCAACGATCTCGTCCATATAGATCTGAGCTAACTTCTCCAATGAATAACTTTCACGGATCGGAATAAAGTGAGCCGACTTAGTTAACCGATCCACGATTACCCAAATTGCATCGTGCTGTGGCTTAGTCTTCGGCAGCTTTGTAACAAAATCCATAGTAATATGCTCCCACTTCCATTCCGGAATAGGAAGCGGTTGCATACTGCCGTACGGTTGCTGATGCTCGACCTTTACCAACCGACAAGTTCGGCATCTTTCTACATATTGCCCTATGTCCTTCTTCAGTCCCGGCCACCAAAAATCTGCCTTTAAATCATTATACATCTTTGTGCTTCCGGGATGTACAGAAAACCTCGACTGGTGTGCTTCTTCGATAATTACTTGTCTCATTCCACCAAACTTCGGCACCCATATCCTCCCGTATATCCCTTTCAGTCCCGATTCACTTGTTTCCATGTTCTTAACTTGTACTCTAATATCCTCAACACCAATATTCTCATCTTTCAAGGCTTCTTCCTGAGCAGCCTTGACATCATCAATTATCGTGGAGGTCAGCATTGTAGACGTCATCATATAACAGAAATCCTTAGCATAAGCTTTCCGACTCAAGGCATCGGCTACTACATTAGCCTTTCCGGGGTGATAAAGGATTTCACACTCATAATCCTTTATTAGCTCCATTGATCGTCTCTGCCTCATATTGAGTTCCTTCTGACTAAAGATATACTTTAAACTTTTATGGTCAGTGTACAGTTGACACTTAGTTCCGTAAAGGTAATGCCTCCATAACTTCAAAGCAAATGTTACCGCAATCAACTCCAAGTCATGAGTTGAATAGTTCTTTTCGTGTTGCTTAAGCTGTCTCGAGGCATAAGCGATTATCTTTCCACGCTGCATCAGTACAGCACCTAACCCTAACCTCGAAGCATCGGTATAAACTACAAAGTCATCATTGCCTTCAGGTAAGGCATGTATCGGAGCCTCGCTTAATGCTTTCTTCAGAACCTCAAAGGCCTCTTGTTGTACAGTCTCCCAAACAAAAGACGCATTCTTCTTCGTTAAAACAGTCAGAGGAACTGCAATTTTCGAGAAATCCTTAATAAATCTCCGATAATACCCTGCCAGTCCAAGAAAACTTCTTACTTCGGTAGCTGATTGAGGCGGCTCCCAGTTCTTTATTGCTTCAACCTTAGCTGGATCTACCGAAATCCCAGCTCCAGAAATCACATGCCCTAGAAACTGTATCTGTTGTAGCCAAAACTCGCACTTTGAGAACTTGGCGTACAACCTTTCCTTCCTTAGCAATTCCAACAGTTCTCTCAGATGTTCAGCATGTTCGTCTTCAGACTTAGAGTATACTAAAATATCATCGATAAACACAATTACCGATTTATCCAACATCGGTCTGCAAACTCTATTCATTAAATCCATAAACACTGCCGGGGCGTTGGTTAATCCGAAAGGCATGACCAAAAACTCGTAATGCCCATACCGAGTTCTGAAAGCTGTCTTCGGTACATCTTCTTCTCTTACTTTCAGTTGATGATATCCCGATCTCAGATCAATCTTAGAAAATACACTAGCCCGTGTAATTGATCAAACAAGTCGTCTATCCTCGGCAGTGGATATTTGTTCTTAATCGTCAACTTATTCAGCTCCCGGTAATCGATGCACATCCTCATGGTGCCATCTTTCTTCTTAACAAATAACACCGGAGCTCCCCACGGCGATGAACTCGGCTGAATGAAGCCCTTGTCCAATGATTCCTGAAGTTGTGTCATCATCTCTTTCATCTCAGTTGGGGCGAGGCGATAAGGAGAACGAGCTACCGGCGCAGCTCCAGGGATCAAGTCAATCTTAAATTCTACTTGTCTCTCAGGCGGTACTCCAGACAAGTCTTCCGGAAACACATCCGGAAACTGTGAAACAACAGGCACGTCGACCAACGTTCTCTTTTCAGCCTTGGCATCAATAGCATATGCCAGGTAGGCGTCACACCCCTTTGCAACAAGCTTTCGAGCTTTTGCAATGGTCAGTAAGCACAGATCCCCACTTCTCCTATCCCCGTAGATGCAAATCTCACGCCCCTCCGGAGTAGTTATCTTAATCATTCAGTTCTTACACACTATCTGAGCTTCATTCTCTATCAACCAATCCATCCCGATTATCACATCGAATTCACTGAATTCTATAGGGATCAAGTCCAAATTGAAGACTACATCTTCAATTACTAACGTGCAGTTACGGTAGACATGATCTACTTTTACTAAAGTGTTACTAGCAGTTTCTATATCAAGAACAGCAGATAATCTAGATAGTGGCATGGCAAGTCTTTGTGCAAACATAGTAGAAACAAACGATCTATTGGCACCCGAATCAAATAAAACTCGTGCTGGCATAGAGTTAACTATAAACGTACCCGTGACGACTTCCGGATTTTCCCTTGCTTCCTCTGCAGTTATCTGGAAAGCACGAGCAGGTGCCCTTTGAGACTGACCCCGACCTCGGTTAACTGATCCACCGCTTGAACCTCCCGAAGACCGTGTTGTAGATGGAGCAGCAGCAGCTGGATCGTACTTTCTGCAATTCCTACTGTAGTGTCCCAATACACCACACTTATGGCAAGCATCTCCCTTCCTGGGGCAATCACTCTGATAATGGCCCAACTCACCACAACAAAAACAAGCACGTCCATTGGTGCACTTGCCAAAGTGTTCCAAGTGACACCTATTACAATATCTCGGCTCGGTGTTGATAGAGTAAGCACGAGCACGACCACGATCGGAAAAACCAGATGGTCGACGATACGACTGCTGAGGTGAGTACTGTGAAGACCGGGAAGAACCAGAATATCCTCCCTCGCGTTGGCGCTTCGGCGGTGACGGCTGTGTTGGGTTGGTAGAAACAGCAGCAGACCCAGTAGAATAGCCCGACATGATCAGAATTTGCTCTACATTTCTGGCAGCCTCAAGTAAGCCAGCAAATGTAGGGTAGCGGACATTGCTCATAACCCGCCTTATTTCAATATCCAGACCAGCCTCAAATCTGGTCACCTTCCTTTCCTCCGTATCCACCTGATGAGGCGCAAACAGGCTCAGCCTCGTGAATTCTACAGCATATTGGGACTCCGTCTTAGTCCCCTGTACCAGTGCCATAAACTTTGCTTCCAACCTCCGGCGCTCATCAACCGGACTGTACTGCTGAGTGAATAGGTCCTTGAACTCAGCCCAAGTCATATCACAAACCTTCTCCAATGTCAACGCATTCACCATTGCGTTCCACTACATGATTGCATCATTCGTAAACATAGCAGTCGCATAACGAACCATGTCCTTCTCAGCACAATCGCTGATTCGGAATGTTCTTTCAGTAGCTGTTATCCATTCAAGTGCGGCAACAACATCCCCTAAACCATTAAACTCTACAGCTCCATTTCCTTTGAAATCCTTAAAACGACAACCTCGGGGTTTGTTAGATGACCCAGTGTTGTCATCTTGTTCCTCATTATTACCCCCTTCCTTCTCCTTGTTCTTTCTCTTACCCTCCCTTCTCTTAGCATCGGCCTCATCTCGAGCCCGAAACTGATCTTGTATCATCTTATTCTGCTCAGCCATCACGGCTAGCATCATCTCTCTTGCTTCTTCAGGTGTCATTCCTCCAGACATGTTCTGAAAATATAAACATATAACTTGTTTAATAACATGTCATTAGTTTAAAGACACCACTTATGTGTCCCGTATGATAGTCAATCACTTATAATTACTAGATCATAACCTATCTTAGTTCAGATCATTACTTAGACCACTACATATCATTACCTAACGTTTGAGATCAAGATCTCACGGACACTTGAATCTCAAACAACTGCTCTGATACCATCTCATGTGACACCCTTGCCACAACAACCACCATTTACAAAACACCCAGGATTAATCATCACACATAAATACAATAATGATCTGATAACCTAAATTAAGTGCGGAAGCATTAAAACATAATTAAAGTAGTGCAATAGTGTCAAACACCCTACAGTGCTATAGGGTACCAAGTCTAAGTCTACACACCCATACAATTATTACAATCATCCAGAATATTACAACATTGTCTCATAACATAAATTACCAATGAAATAATGCCGAGTCTCCCAAATCTTCCAAATGACCTAACTAGAAGGTCCGGCCGCAGACTTTCCCTTTCCTGTAAAATAAAGTCAACTGAGGGGTAAGCGAATGCTTAGTGAATACACAGATTTACGCATTTTATAAATCCTTATGATGCCTACAAGAGTAGCACCGACGACGCACGTCGTGCACTCTCCACGTACACAAAGTACGACCACACAAGAGCCGTCGCTCTACGAGCCCGCAACTCGTCTTTTAAAATACACTACTGAGACCAACATAACATCGGGGATGACATACTGCCTACGGACCTGGAGGGATCAGCTCCAGCGTCTTATAGAGCAGTAACATCAGAGTAACAGATGCGACCCGCAGGTCCATCATAGATGCACAACAAACGAACGGACATGCATCAAATAAGAATGTGCATCCAAATTTACGCAAGTTAGTAGAATTCCAAACGAATAATGAAGCAACATGTCTCAGTAAGCAAAAGCAATCATAAAGCAGATATAAACATGCGAAATCATATGTACTCACAGTGGGTGCGTAATTAATCTTTAACCAATTTTATTTCTCTTCGGGCTTTCAACCGGATCCACCAAGTACCCCACTGTGGGTTAAACAACACCACAAGGGACCTGTTATTGTTAATTTACAACAATACTTCGTATCAATAACCGTTTAAATCATAAAACCAAGTTTTGTAAGTTTTGCAATATTTTTCCCCATTTTGGGTACATGTCCAAATTCATACCATAACTAAGTTTGAACCCATTTCAAGTTTACATCTTGTCCTAAGTATAACCCATGACATTTTGTGTGTTGTTTATGAGTTTCATTCATAATACTCGAGTTTAGAGAGTAGCATTCTCAATTTTAGGCATTAAACTCGAATTTAATGGGTTAGATTCGAACCTATACATCAGATTCGAAACTTATGCATCAGATTCGAACCTTTATGGTCAGATTCGAACTAAGCTTCGAATCTATGGTTAGATTCGAAACCCCCCCCCCCTAGAATCTGATGGTACACATTCGAATCTAGTACCAAACTCGAGTTTGTTCTTACATTTCGACTCTGTTCTTGGCATATTCGAGTCTGTTCATCATTTCAGCTTAAATCCATCATTTCTAAGGCCTAAAGTCACTGATATATCATGTATGATACCTATATTCGATTCTATTATGCATATACTATCATAATCTTGCAATATTTCAAGCAAAACAAGCTTCAATTTACATAAAATGACAGATTCGTAATTCTAGTTCTTCAAAACCGAAACAATAAACTTAAAAGGGTTGATTCTTACCTTAATTCGTACGAAATCAGAAATCCGTTTGTAGATTGTTGTTGTACTCCTCGATACCTTTCCGTTGACGTATAATTCTCGATAATCTGACGGTCGGTTTGTGAGATAACTTAGAGAGATGTAGAGAGGAAATTTCTAGAGAGAGTGTGTAGTGAGAGAGAGAGGAATGGAAAAATGAATACTTTTATCCTTTTTATTCCCATTTTTATCATTTTTGCACATTTCTCCCCTCTACTTAGCCGGTTCTATAAAATATTGATTTAAATCTTAAAATTATCATAAATAACTTTTAAGTCCTTAATATTCCATAACAATGATTCTGAGTTCAATTTTCTTAAAAATAGCAACAACTAGCTAAATATCCAAAAATACATAATAATCGCGTAATTTCCAACTTAAATATATATTTTTCCACTTAATTAACCAAAATACATCAAAATAAATCCGAGGATGTTACATCTTGTGTTTATCTGCTATTAGTTCTGAAAGCTTTTGCTAAAATAATTAAGTGTTATTCCGCATACTTCTTAATTAAACTTTGATTCAAAGCAAGATTATTGATTTATACTCTGATAAATTCAAATCAGTTAGTCTTGGTTAATTAGTTTTAGATCCTGACAAGTGGTATCAGAGCCAGGTTGTTCTTTGTTTTTGAAAGTCGAAATTTTTCTTTTAAATTTTTAATCTTTTGCAATGAAATTTGAAAATAGCAGCAGTGGATCTGGGCAAGGACTCAAAGTGCCTATGCTCAAGCCCACTGAGTTTGAGATGTGGAAACTCAGGATTAAATAGCATATTCAATTCATTGATTATGCCATATGGGAAACTGTTGAATTTCCTCCTGTAGTTGATCCAGAACTTGATGATGAGGGAAAACCAGTCAAAACTCCTCCAAAAACTGAACTTGAAAGAAAGGCTAGAATGAATGAAGTGAAAGCTCTTACACTCTTACAAATAGCCATTCCTAATTCTTATCAACATCAGTTCAAAAAGTTTTATACTGCTCATTCTCTTTGGAATGCTTTAGAGAAAAGATTTGCTGGTAATGCCAGTACCAAGAGAAATCAAAAAGATCTTTTGAAACAGCAGTATGAGAACTTTTCTGGTGGCAAGAATGAAAACCTTACTCAAATTTTTGACAGGTTCAACAAACTGATAAGTGAATTAGAAAGTGCAAAAGTCAGTCTGGATCAAGATGAAGTCAACAGAAAGTTTCTCAGATCTCTTGGAGAAGAATAGACAGTTTATGCTGCACAATGGAGAACAAAAGACACTCTTGATGAGATAGAACTGGATGATCTGTACAACAGTCTGAGAGTGTTTGAGACTGAGATTGATACTAAAAAGAAATCCTTTTCTTATAATCACAATACTGCTCTTCTGTCTTCTGAAAAATCTAATAGCAGTGATTCCTTTTCAGGTGGTGATGTCAACTCTGCTGAAGCTCACTATGAGGCTTTTGTCGCCAATGATGGACTATTTGCTCTAAATGCTGAAGAAAAGATGATCAAAATACCTGGATACCTCATATAATCACTAAATACTCTCCAAAGACTCCATCAGTAAATCTCACTAAATATAAGAAGTCAAAAACAGTATTTAGTTATGTCAATGCACAAGGCCAACCCAAAACCAATTTGGTTTGGGTTTACTCCACTACTGACTAAGCTTTTATTTATGCAGGGCAACCACAGGTCTCCTCATAAAACAAGATGGCATTTGGACAGTGGATGCTCTAGGCACATGACAGGCAATTCTGAGTGCCTGTCAAATTTCAAAGGCTTTGATGGAGGATTTGTTGCATTTGGAGGCAACTCAAAAGGAGGTAAAGTTACAGGTAAAGGTACTGTTAATGCAGGCAACATGATTTTCCATGATGTTTTGTATGTTGAACAGCTTAAGTATAATTTATTAAGTGTCTCTCAAATTTGTGATAAACAAAACATTGTTTTGTTTACAGATTCTGAGTGCATTGTCCTTTCAAAAGATTTCAAAATCCCTGAAAATTTTGTTTTACTAAGAACACCAAGAAAGGACAATGTCTACTGTTTGGACACAGATTTTTTATCCAAATCAAATACTCTAAGCTGTTTGATATCCAAAGCATCATCAAATGAGTCTGCTCTTTGGCACAGAAGGATGTGTCACATGAACTTCAAGTCCATGAATGTTTTGGTCAAAAAGAATCTGGTAAGAGGTTTACCACAAAAGGAGTTCATATGTGATGGTCATTGTGTAGCATGTCTTAAAGACAAGAAACACAAAACTTCTCATAAGGCCAAAGAAGTAAATTCAATCTCATCTGCTCTTCAGCTGATTCATATGGATCTATTTGGTCCAACATCTGTTTTGAGTTTGAATAAAAGGGCTTACTGTTTAGTTATTGTTGATGATTTCACCAGATTTACTTGGGTTTACTTTCTTAGGTTCAAAGATGAAACTGCTGAGCTAGTTAAGTCTTTTATCCTTAAGATAGAAAACCAATCCAACTCAAAAGTTAAGGTGATAAGATCAGACAATGGAACTGAATTTAAAAATCACATTCTAAACAGTTTCTGTGAGTCCAAAGGTATTGCTAGACAATATAGTGCACCAAGAACAACACAGCAAAATGGTGTAGCTGAAAGAAAGAACAGAACATTAATTGAGGCTGCTAGAACAATGTTAGCTGATTCAAACCTTCCAATGACTTTCTAGGCAGAAGCTGTCAATACAGCCTGTTATGTTCTGAACAGGGTTCAAGTTGTTCAATCTCAAGGAAAAACTCCCTATGAGTTATTCCACAACAGAAGTCCCCTAATAGCTTTCTTCAAGCCTTTTGGATGTCCATGTACTATTCTTCATACTAAGACTCACTTAGGGAAGTTTGAAAGTAAGGCTGAAGAAGGATTTTTTGTAGGATACTCAAGTCAAAGCAAAGCCTATAGAGTATATAACAGTGTGTCTAAGACCATTGAAGAAAGTGCCAATGTTGAATTTAATGAAAATACTGCAAATGTCAAAGGCACTGGTCCTGATTGGTTGTTTGATTTAGATTCACTAACAAATTCTCTGAGCTTTGTTGAGTATACTGCATAAGCTGATGCATACAGGATTGAAGCTGCCAACACAAATTCTCATGCTGCCTATACAAATTCTCAAGCTGTTGGCACGAAGTTTCAAACTGCTGCAAATTCAACAAATTGGGATGATTACATCACTATACCACTTCTGTCTTGTGATCCTCCAGGGGTCCTGAATGATCAACATGATACAAATCCAGACACTGAAGTGCCACTCCCAAGTCCTAAGAGCACAACTCCACCCCAAAGGGAACCAGTCCCAGATTCAAGTCAAGCTGTTCCTGAAGCTGAACCATTCACTGGTCCTGATGGAGATGATACAAACCTTGGATCCTCTTTTCAGACAGAAAGAGAGCCTACCCTCAGAGTTCACAAGTATCATCCTCTCAATCAAATACTGGGTGATCCAAGTACTCCTGTACAAACAAAGAAGATGGTTCACAATGAGACTGCTGCTGCTGAACAAGCAGTTCCTGAATTCAGTCTAGCTGCTTTTGAACATGCCTGTTTCATGTCTCAACTGGAACCTAAAAAGGCATCAGAAGCATTGAAAGATTCATCCTGGATTGAAGCAATGCAAGAAGAGCTTCTACAGTTCAAGATTCAGAATGTATGGACACTGGTTGATCTTCCTAAAGGAAAGAGAGCAATTGGTACAAGATGGGTGTTCAGAAACAAGAAAGATGAGAGAGGGATAGTCATCAAGAATAAAGCAAGGCTAGTAGCTCAAGGGTACACTCAAGAAGAAGGCATAGATTATGATGATGTATTTGCTCCAGTAGCAAGAATTGAAGCCATCAGACTATTTTTGGCCTATGCAAGCTTCAAAGGTTTTAAAGTGTATCAAATGGATGTGAAGTCTGCTTTTCTATATGGGACAATTGAAGAGGAGGTATATGTGTGTCAACCTCCTGGTTTTGAGGACTACAAGTATCCAGACAAAGTCTACAAGTTAGACAAGGCTCTCTATGGTCTCCATCAAGCCCCCAGAGCATGGTATGACACTCTGTCATCATACCTTCTACAGAATGGATTCAAGAGAGGCACTCTGGACAAAACACTTTTCACTAAGTCTATCAAAGCTGAGATTCTACTTGTCCAAATCTATGTTGATGACATCATCTTTGGCTCAACCAATGACTGTCTGTGCAAAGAGTTTGAAGCTTTAATGCACAAAAAGTTTCAAATGAGTTCAATGGGAGAACTCACGTTCTTTCTGGGATTGCAAGTCAAGTAGAAGCCCACTGGACTTTTCATAAGTCAATCAAAGTATGTGAAAGACATACTAGAAAAGTTTGGGTATCAAGACACAAAGATTGCAAGCACTCCAATGGATCCTCACAAGCAGCTCCATACAGACAAAGATGGCATAGATGTGGACATACATCTATACAGATCTCTTATAGGATCACTTATGTATCTAACATCTTCTAGACCTGATATAATGTTTGCTGTCTATGTGTGTGCTAGGTTTCAATGCTCTCCAAAGGATTCTCACTTGGTGGCTGTTAAGAGAATCTTTAGATATCTCAAAGGCCAACCACATTTAGGCTTATGGTATCCTAAGGACTCTCCCCTTGAACTAACTGCTTATTCTGACAGTGACTATGGTGGATGCAACATTGACAGAAAATCCACAACTGGTGGATGTTAATACTTAGGAGCAAGACTGGTCTCTTGGCAATGCAAAAAGCAGACAACTGTTTCCACATCATCCACTGAAGCAGAATATGTAGCAGCTGCAAGTTGCTGCTCACAGGTAATGTGGATTCAAAATCAACTGAGAGACTATGGTATGAACTTTTTATCCACTCCCATTCATATTGACAATTCAAGTGCAATCAGCATTGTGCAAAACCCAGTGAAATTCCCAAAAACCAAGCATATAGAACTCAGATTTCACTTGATAAGGGATTGTAATGAAAAGAAGTTAATCCAAGTTACCAAAATACATACTGATGATCAGTTAGCTGATCTATTTACAAAACCTTTTGATGTAGGAAGGTTCACTTTCCTGGTATCAAATATTGGTATGGTAAACATGGATTAATTTGTTTTCATTATTATCTAATTCCTATGCTTTGTTAAGGGGAAGTCACTGTTTCATTAAAAGATGCATAAGTTTCAACTAACAGCCTGAGTATTTTCTCAAGCTGCTAGTTCATTTTCTCGGATTGTTAGTTATTCACTTGATCTGTCAAAGCGTGCAGGGTATTTCGGTAATTTCAAATGTGTGTGCGCGGGACCCAACCTTTTTCAAAACCTTTAAAGGTCCCCGTTTCGTTCAGTTGTAACTACCAGTTACAAAATTTCCTTCCACGGTCTTTCTTTTCTCTCTGAACGATTCACGCACTCTTCTTTACAAACCCTAAAACCTTCGTTTGATCTTCAATGGAGTTTGTTAAAGAACACAACTGTCTTCCCTACTCTCTAAAGCACTCAGAACTTAAACCGTTCCATGACATGATGGACTTTCTTCGACACTCCCATATCCATCATGCACTCAATATCAATCCCACCATATACATCACTCATATTGAGCAGTTCTGGAACCGTGCCTCTGTCCAAACCATCAATGGAATTCCTTCTATACTATCCAAGATTGATGGCACTCCCATCACCATTACTGAGGAATCCATTCGACGACATTTGCATCTTCAAGATGCCACAGGTATCACAGACCTAACCCTTGATGCTTTACATACTGGTCTTTACAATATTGGATATAGGGGTCCTGCTGATTCATTTACTTTCTTGAAAGCACATTTTTCACCTAAGTAGAAATATCTTGTACATATCATTCAGCAGTGTATAAGCCCCAAAAGAACCGGTTGGTCAGAATTTTCTTCCAACATTGCCACTGCCTTAGTGTGTTTTTCAACGGGCCAACGGTTCAATTTCTCAAATATGATTTTTCAGGGGATGTTAAGGCATCATTCCCTAAAGAGTGGGAAATTTTTAATGTATCCTAGATTTTTGGCAGAAATCATTGCACACACTTGCACCACTTCTCATTTACATAAGAGGATACACGTTTCCCACAAGCACTCACTATCTTCTATCAAAAGACTTTTGAAACAAAGTGCCAATTGTTTGAGCGTAGATGTTCCATTGTCTTATGCAATGATGAACATTATTCCAAGAAACAGAGGAGAGGGTCCTGAGCAGGCTCAGCCTATCATTACTGCTTCTCCCCCAGGACCCCAACCCACTCCTCATGATACACAAATTCCTTCTGATCCTTTTGTACAGCCATCAGCCCCACTAAAATTTCTATATAAAAGGAAAAGAGGACCAGGAGCTCCTTCCTCCTCAGCCCTCAGACAAGAGTCATATAGCCCTGTGCAGGAGGACACTTCTGCACAGCATATCCAAAGGGAACACATTGAGGACACTCTCATCCTCACTCAGGAGGTGAACATCTCTCCAGAGATTGTTCATATGGGTTCTGTGGCTGGCACTACTGCTGTCTCTGCACAAGAGGCACAGGACAGTGCCAACATCACTAAGACCACGCCCATGGCAACAGCAAGTGTGCAAACACAAGCTGGAAGTCTCCAGAACCAAGAACAGAGGGGCCCAGAGGTTTCTACTTCTGGTATTAATGTCAGTGATAGATCACAAGCACCACAGGTGTTTTCTGATCTTGAGGCTAGTCTGCAAATCATGCTTTTGACGGATCCCAAGATGAAACCTGTTGTAGCTATGTTGGAATACCAAATGTCCATCATTGCTGCACAGGGAGCTCAGATATTTGCACTAAAGCATGCAGAAGCGGCTCAAAATCAAAGAATGGATTATCTCCATAAAGGGTTTACCCTCTGTGGAAATAAGATCATGAAATTAGAGCGTTTGATTCAAACCCAAGTAGCAAAGGTTGTAGGTACTCCTGACCAAACCAATGCTTCCAAAAAGGAGGAGAATCAGGAGTTTCCAGAATCAGTCCAAGCAGCATCAACAGTTCCACCTTCTAGGCTAACAGTCCCAACAGCTTCTCAAGCTGTTAGCCTAGAAACTCAAGCTGCTGCCTCCTCAAAAGCAACTGGAGTTGTTATAAGGGAAGGTGTTCAACCTCCAACCAGTACAGTCCAAGCTACATCTTCTGCTGCAAAAGACAAGGGCAAGGGCATTCTCATTGAGCCTCCAAAGCACAAATTTTCTTCCAAGGAAGCCCAGATTGCCTTTGATGCTGAAGTTGCCAAAAGGTTAGCAGAAGAACAGGATAAAGAGTTAGACCAGCAAACCCAGCCCCCAATGGACGATGATGCAACCTTAGGTGATTACCTAAAGGGGTTTGTGGTCAAACAAGGAGAGAAAAAGAGGAAGCTGCCAACAGGGCACTCCAAGGCTGAGCACAGAAGATTTCTGATCAATTTTGCCTTTGCAGCTGGCATTCCAAAGAAAATGGCTCAGTCCATGACCACAGAAAGGCTGCAGGATATCCATGATAAAGAAATGGATAAAAGAAAGAAAGCAAAAGTCTCTCAAGAAGTCCAAACACCTCAAGAAGCAGTTCAAATCGATACAAGCCATGCTCAAACTGCTGCCAGTGCCCCTGCTTCTTCTGATCAAGCTGCTGCTTCCATTCCTGCATCTTAGTCATTACCACAAGTAAAGCTGGATCAAGTGAAAAAGGTGTTGTTTGAGCAACAACTACAAAAGGCTCTGGAGATAGAGAAACTGCTGGATCAACATGATTTTACAAAGCCTCTGATCAACTACTGGTATGCTAAGCCACTGGATAATATTGACTTAAAATTTAAGTTTGTGGTGAGAAGAGAATCTGGACCAGAAGAAGAGTATGATACATTTTGGCATATGGTTCAGAAGTTGACCAGAGATGAGCTTACCAGGATGCATAATATTGGGTCTATAACACAAGTACGATCTGCTCTACCACAAGTAAAACAAGTCATCAAATATCTGAAATCAATTGTTGACCCTGAGTCTATAAGGGAAGAGATAGAAGATGCCAAAAAAAAGAGAAAGAAGATCAAGCAAGTTGATCTGTTTGTCAAATCAAGGACTTACAAGAATAAAATTTTCAGATGGATCTGGTATGTTCTTTAATCTTGAATTTTATGATCTACCAAAGGAAATGCTACTCCAGATAAAATCTGTTAGGATATCTTGTGATAGAGATGAGATGAAGAAAGAATTTTTGAAGGCTGTAGATCAGAAACTTGCACAGTTATAAGTTTTTGAAAGCCTTGGTTTGTAAATAACAGTTTACTTATTCATTTCCATTTTTGTATAGAACTTAAAGTCTTGTGTAAAGAATTTAAGTTAGGGGGAGATTGTTGGGAAATAATTTAAGTAGGTTCAAGCTGTTAGTTAGACTTCTCAAACTGTTAGTAGAGTTTATATGTAAATCCAAAGTTCATGCTGCTAGTTGAAGAAACTCGAGCTGCCAGTGTAAAAGTTCAAGCTGCCAGAGTAAATCAACTCGAGCTGCTCTGTTCAAGCTGTCAAGTGATTCAAGCTGCTCAACAGTTTCATAAACAGAATGTGCTGATTTTCAGGAAAAGATATCTACACGAAGATTCCAGCATATCTACTATCAAAGAAGTCATAGTCTTTCAAGGAAACAAATCAAGAAGCAATATAAATACATAGAATAAGTCTTTCTATTGTATAGGAGTTTCTGCATATTCAAGTTTGTAATTTCTTTTTGTTTAAGTTTTCATAAGCCTCTAAGGTTGTAAAACCCTAAGAACAGTTTGTGTTCTTCGTCTAATCAAACAGATTAGAGGTGATTGTAATCAGTTAAATCAGCAATACAAGCGGTTTTGATTATTTCTTGTGTTTATCTGCTATTAGTTCTGAAAGCTTTTGCTAAAATAATTAAGTGTTATTCCGCAAACTTCTTAATTAAACTTTGATTCAAAGCAAGATTATTGATTTATACTCTGATAAATTCAAATCAGTTAGTCTTGGTTAATTAGTTTTAGATCCTGACAGATTCTGCCACATGAAGACAAGTCTGCTTTATCAGAATGTGCAGAAAAGGTGCTTTGTCTTTTTGGAAAGACATCCCACTTTCTCATTGTCCAATGAAGAAGCTTCACTGAGATTCTTAGTACGAGTATAAAAGGAAGCTTCTAAGGATTGTGAGAAATCCAAGAGTGTGAAATCAGATCGTGCATTAAAATGTGTTTTTCATGCATGCAAGTCTGCTTGAATATAACAGTACGTGTGTCTAAGCTGTTCATACTCAAGCTGTCCATCTGTGTCTTGTAAAATCAGTGAGTGCATCTAAGTGAGTGTAGTCATTGTATCTAGTCTGAGTGTGTCTTAGATTAGTTGAACATCTGTTGTATCTGTCATCTCAGCTTGAACCTTTCCGCAATTCAGGCTTGTTTGTAATTAACACTTGTTAATAGTATACACAAACATTGAGAAAAGAGTGTTGAATTTTAATTTGCTGTATTCACCACCCCCCCCCCTCTACATCTTAGAACAATGCTCTATATAAAGATAAGTAAAGCAAAGAAGACATAATAAAACAGTAACAGTAACTTGTAGATTTTACTTGAACTGTAGGTTATGTAATTTGAGACTTTATGTTGCATTCATTGACTTTATTCAGCTTACTAATTAATCATTCTGAGCTATATTGATGTATTGTCTTTACATATTATTTATATACATTGAGCATGTGCATTCGAATATTTATTCTTCTACTTCTGATCTTTGTATAACCATTTGTTTGATAAATCTTAGCACCAACACTATTGTTTAATGTGGGATGGCAGTCTAAGCTTATGATTATTGATTTACATGATGAAACCACAAGCGAGGCGTGAGCAAGAACACTCCGATGATACCCACCTAGCAAAAACTGGTGCTAGCACAGTAAGTGGATGTACACCACTTTGATGATGCATGTGCGTGGAGTTATCTTCTATTCTTGTGTCTACGTCTCAATAGCGGGCAACAATTTTGGAGCAAAGTCGTGCATCAACATTATAATTCCGATCGGGTCCTTTCGTGAGCTATGCATGAGCCTAGTGCAGTGCAGGAGCCCAGCAGCACGTGTGCATAGACTCATGTTAAACGTAAAACTTTACAAACTCACTAAACTAAAAATTTTACGGTTTTTGTATTATCTCATTTCACGTAAACGAGGCAGAACTTGCTGAACCTACCACCTAGGTTCATTGTGAAATCAAGTTGAAGACATGAAGATCTGGATTTAGGACTAGATTGTATTGTTGATGTGATATAATAGAATAGTCGGTTTGTGCCCTTGATAATTTTATTTTTAAATTTGTAATGTCATAATTGTTTAACTTTTAATTAATATGTCTTAGTTGTGGTTGATTTTATACTGTCTACTAGGACCTAGTCGTTAAGACCTTGAGAAATCTAGGTCTTACATTTATAAATATTAATAACCAATGATGGTTTTAAGTTATAAATCAAATTATTAAATTTGTACATTTGATGTACAAATTTGTGCATTTTGAGTGGTTCTCACATCCCACAATTTCTATATCTTCCTTATTTGTAAAAGAAGATATATCTTCCTTATTTGAGTGTGTGTAGTTAGATTCAAAGAAGACCACTCAAAATCATATGCATATGAAGGTACCAACCTTAGACTTTTTTTAAAACTTTTTACACAATTATGTTTAAAATAACGTTACACATATGATATGTAAATTTCAGATATATTCACCGTTCTACATCCTTAAAAATTTTGTGAATTGTCATATATATATGTGTGTGTGTGTGGGGATAATCATTCTAGTGAATGAAATTTTAATTACCACTAATTAGATATTTATATTTTAATTCACAACAATTTTTGCTATTAATATATCAAACAATTCCCTTATAAATTTGATTTTAGTCTGCTAGTTAAAATTAAAATGAGAATGAAATAATGTGTAACTATCATGTTCGTGGGAATTATTATTTTGAATGATTAATTATGTTTGGGCAATTGGGCATATACATGAAAAGATTGACAAGAAATAGTGATCTGATTTATCTATTTTTTTTATATATTATGTATATAAAATCTAAAATACGGTGATTCTAAACATACACCATCTCTTTGCTAATTACACACCCCCTCATTCTAATGTGAAAGAAATGATTAAGTTTAATCAGTAAGACTCGTGTCATTAAAGAAAATAATGTGACAGAAAAGGGTGTATGATTAGATGAAAATTAATTATAGGAGGTGTGCGTATAGCACGACCCATAAAATATCGTATATAAAGAGACCGTGATTCGTATCATGTTCGGGTTGATGTGTCGAAGTTGACGTGTATTTCATGTCATCTTTATATTAATCCATTTTTGACCCGTTTATAATTGTGTTTTATTTGATTCTGTGTGATATTTTTCATGTTGACTCATTTTAATTATAATAATGTCTTTAAGATCAGTTTTCACTTTGTTTGTATTGATGAATCAATTTCATTTTTTAAATCAAAACTTTTCAATACTTGATCAACATATATAAATTTCACAAACATCTTTTTTTCCCCAAAAAAATGTGCTATATATATACTTCAAAATAAATTATCATTATTATTATTAAATAATATAATTTTCAACAATGAGAAATAAACTTAATAAGTTTTATTAAATAATGATACACGATATGCAATATTAATAAATAACAGTAACAATAGAAATTGTCCTAAAAAATTATTTGCCAAGTAAAAATTGATCATTATAAATTATATTTATTTAATTTTAATTATATAAAAATGTCTTATCAAATTATATATTTCCATCACGGGTATTAAGTTTTGAACCCCACATATATCACCGGTTCCTCAAAGGGCAAACAATAATTTCAAAAAACAAAGGAGGAAATTTATATAAACCATGTATTTTTTTTTTCTTTTTTGCAAAAATGCTATATGATATTCAAGTAATTTGTAAATTAATATAAAAAGTTTCTTATTTTGTTTATATATAATTTAAACAAAATTAACTGATAATATTTTAAGGAAATTTTACTCAAAAAACTTCTAAATTTGATAATTTTTGTGATCAAAACCACCATTCTTCATTGCATAAAAAACCCCAACCGATTAAAATTTGTCAAAATGAGTTTTTTTGCAAAAAAAAATAACTTGCAACCTGATTAACCGGTTACAATCTGCTGACCAACGCTAACTCTCCGACGAACCTTCTCTCTAGCAAACTCAATTGTCCGACGAACCCCATCTCGGTAACAATATCATACAGAAAAATCCAAAGATTATAAATATGAATAAGCTGATATATATCAATAAATACAAAGCATTGTTCCATTCCACATTATTGTTGATTTCTTTTTTCAAATCTGTGCTGAAATGACAATTTTTTATACAGTCGGCAAAACTTTTCAACGTATGATTTGACGAGGCAAGGTGACATGACACTTTATACGGATTACCATTTACCTGATCATGGAGTAATTTGTTACCTTGATTGGTGTATTTTTATAGCATAATATCCTGATTAAAAAAATTAATATGTTATCTCAAAATAGAAAAACATGACAATATTAATAGTAAATGTTTCTTTTGTAAAGGAATATAGGTATAATATCTTATATAAACTAGTAAATTGTTATACATATTATTAAGTGTTAATTGCGTCAAAGGTAATTTATTGTCATTTTTGTACTATTTGGTTAACATATTAATTTTTTTTAGGAAATTATATTCACATCATCCTTCAATCATTGATGTGATTTACATCCTCTTATGGTTCAACATCGGATATCCGAAAATTTCGGATAATGATTTTTCATATCCGAAAAATCCAATTTTATAAAAAACTAAATCAAATATTTAAATATCTAAAATACAAATTTAAATATCCAAATTTATATTAAAAGTAAATATATTATAAACAAAACGTATACGAAATTATTTTCACTTGAAATGACAAGATAACAATTAAAAAACTAAATATATAGAATTTTAGTTAACCACTTTACATAAAATAAGATTTACCGATATTATGTAAATAAATCAATAACATAATACATAAAATTTAAGAAAACTTTTTCCTGAATTATCAGATATTTTGGATATTCGAATATCTGAAAATGATCAGATTTTTAGATTTTGGTTTTAGATGTTTGGATTCAGAATTATTTGAACACCCCTACTCTAAATGGGAGAGTGCTGATAGCAACTCCCATTGTTTTTCTATTAAAGGTAACGTATTCGTAAAATCAAGACAATCAATGTATTTAATCAATTTGGAAGGTAAAAATCATTGATGTGACAGTTACTTTGCCTAGTCAGCAATTTTTTTTACCAAAATACATCTTAATTGTTATCTGACATGTATTATATTATTGGATGTTAAAAGTACACGTCAGATAACAACTAAGCTGTCATTTCAATAAAGATTTGATGACCGAACAATGAAACTGTTACATAATCAATTTTACCTTACAATCAGATAAGATTACATTCATTGATATTTGATTTGACGATTATGTTATGTTTAACAGAAAAAAATTAGTATCTTATATACCTGAATAAAATAAAAGCGACAATAGATTTTTTGACGCAATTAATCCTATTTCAATGGAAATTTCTTTTTATTCTCATGCCTAAATTGAGGGGTTTGTCCAAACGTTCCCCTCTAAGTCTAGAAAATTAAGAAAATGTCTTATGTATGTGCTTCAAATCCTGTAAGTAGTATAATTATTGTAAAAAGTTTGATAAATTAATAATATTGATTGAATAATTTATAATAATGATTCATAATTTTTATAAAATATTAAGTAAATCTAAAAAATGATGAACCAATATTGTAAAATTATTAAATTTAAAGTTATATCAGTCTTGTCATTCTAATATTATTTTCATCGTATTAGAGTGGAGTCTTCGAGTTTCATATTAAATGCACATGTTCATTGCGATAAATTATTTTATTTCATGCAAAAGTGCATTACTATTGACATATTTAAATGATTAATTTATTGTTCATTACAATAAAAATGTTATGTTTCATGCAAAAATACTATATGCACATCTTCAAGTCCAGATTATCGATTGGAAATCCAAACTTTTGATATGTGGCGGTAGAAGCACTCTAATTAAGTCGGTAATGAAGCACTACCATTTTATTACTTTTTGATGTTTTGTGCTTCACAAAAAAGTTATTAAAATGTTGGAGAAAATACGTAGGAGATTTTTTTGGGGAGTCAAGGATGATAAGGAAAGTTTGAGGGTTGGATTTTGATGTTTGAAGTAAGAAATTTGAGTTAATTATGAAGTGGTCTTGGAGATTTTTAAATGAAAGTGAGGAAAGTTATATGCCAATACGTGCAAAAGAATTTAAAATATTGGTATATTGAGTTGTTTGGTGCAGCTCGCAAGTAGATTTCCAATGGGTGCAATATACTTTTTTGGTAGGAGAATTGGAGTATTTTAGGGCAAAGTCTATGGTTGGCGTTCGTTGAAAGTTTATTGATGATCGGTGGAAGAATAATTGGGGATGGCGGTCGTAACTCAGCAGTAGAGCTTCCGAGGAGTTGGCTATCCTACAGGAAACAATGATAGGTTTGGTTTTGCAAGCTAGTAAACGGGATTCTTGGTTTGAAAGTATAACATCAGTGAGATTTTTACAGTTAAAAGACTAACATAGTTAATTCAAGAAAATAATCTAGATGTCAGTCGGATGCTAAAACAATGTGGAACTCATAGGGTGCGTTTAGTTACCGAAAATTTTCAAAATTTCCATCTCACTTTTCAACAAAAATGAAAACTTGTTTACTTAACAACAATTTCATAAATTTTCATTCACTTTTTAAAATACCACTTTTCATATTCTCTATCTTACTTTTCTACTACCTACCCTATTTTATTTATAATACTCTCTTTCTCTCTCTTACTTTTCCATCACCTATCCTATTTTTTTTTTTATTTTATAATCACTCATCTTATTTTTCTTAAAACTAAAACTTCATCATCTAAACAAGTTTTCACTTTTCATAGAAACCCTTGCTTTTTTCTAAAAACTATAACTTGAAAACTGAAATTGAAAAATGACTAGTTTTCGTTAACTAAACGCAACCATAGATTCCAACTTTCCGGGTACCTTTGTGCTTGAAGAGTTTATAAAAACAAGTTGCCATCTTTCGATAACCTCATTAGCAAGCAGTTTCGAACGTTGCTTGTTTGTTATGTGGGAGTTGCAATGAATCATCAAATCATATTTTATTCGATTGTTAAAAGGTTAAAAGGTATTTGGATTTTGGAGGGAAGTTTGGGCTGATGGGGTCTTGGGGCCATGGATGTAGTTCCATGGGATGTGCTTTGTTACGATTTCGTCTACATGAAAATGGGCAATCGGATTGTGTTCACCTCGGATGATGAAATTTCAAAGGCTCAGGGGTGGACGTCTTCCTCAGAATCCCATTAAATTGCTGGAGTTGTCCTTATAATAAGAAGTTTTGTTTCGGTTGTTTCAAGTTTCAACTAATCATTTTTTTAAGATACTACATTTTGAAGTTAATAAAAGTTCTAGCTTAAAAAAAAAAAAAGGATTTTTTATGGGTCTAATTAACATATTAAAATATTATTAGGAAAAGCACATTTGAAAAGGGGTAAATGATTACTGCGGTAAATAAAAAAAAAGTAGAAAATATAAAGTAAATTCATGGTAACAACGTCGGTTCCCCACTTTCACGACTTTCATGAAAGTAGCCAAGTAGGTAAATGAAATCATATTTTTTTTTTCTTTTTTTTTTTTTAAACTCCCACGTGTAATTCATCACTTTCATGAATTCATTCCTATATTTATTTTGGATATGCGTAAAAAAAAACAATCAAGTTAAACCAATTTTATTATTAAAAACCTCATCCATTTATCATAGCATGAAGAACTTAAACCGATTAAATTTCATAAAATTAAGATATTATATGTTGTAACTGAATGAAAATCATAGGTCACCGTCGACAGATCATCAGCGACCTCCAGAATTTCGTTGAAAAACTAGTTCCAACAAAAAGAAATATATTTGGATAAAGAAATCAACAAGGTTTGAATTTGAATCATTAAAAACAGTTGCTGGAAAGAAGGTTCGTCGAAAAGAATGATTGATCAACAATTTGCAACCAGTTCATCAGTTGCAAGTCATTTTTTTTTTTGAAAAAACCTTATTTTGAGAAATATTAGTTAGTCGGGATTTTTTGTGCAATAAAAAAATGATTTGCGGTTTTAATTACAAAAACAATCCAACTTGAAGGTTTTTGCACAAATATCTCTATATCTTTTTGAGTAAATTATAAAAATCTTCCATTTGGTTTGCATAAAATTTTGGATCTAGTTCTTATGATTTTAATTTTGTATAAATAGTCCTTATTTTATATAGTTTATTTGTAAAAGTGGTCATTATAGCTCATAACTTTTTCTAAATGATAATTATACCCACATTTTGAACTGTTTATTTGAAAAAGTGGTCACTCTATCTCGTAACTTTATCTAAATGATGATTATACCCACATTTTTCATCCATTTCTTTTTCATAAATTTTATTTTTATTTTTAAGTTTCAAGTATTAATTTAATAAATGATGATTAATTAATTAATTTATTTATTGTTATTATTTTTTAAGATATATTTATTTTCTTATTCATAAAAGTTATCCTATTTGTATATTTAATTAACTTATTTTACATTTTTGTTATGTATTTACCTTATTTATTAAATTTTTATTTATATTACCTATCATTTAATATAATATTTATATGTTTTTATATTTTATAGGTTTTCATCTATTTATTTCATTACGTTAATATATTTTGATTTTATTATACTTTTTTAAGAAAAATATATATACTTAAGGTTTCATTCGTTTCGATTTAGATATTTGCTACGTTCATCTTTTGATTTAGATTTAGTATTATATTACATTTGATTTAATATTTTGATAAAACGTTTAAGTCAAAACAAATAAAATATAAAGTTTATATAGTTTCGTGCAAATTATAACTGAACCGAAACATATTAATTAGTATAATAGAATATATACATCATGAAGAATAGAACATTAAGTTTATGTATTTTACTTGAAAGTTATAATTAAATTAGAACTTGTAAACTTAACAAAGTATTTAAATCAAAATAAATAAAATGCTAAGTTTAAAACTTGACACTCCGTTAAAAGCAATTTAATTTTGTTAAAAAACAAAGTTTTTTTTTAATTTTCTTGATTAAGTTAAATTCCGAATATATTTTAAACATGGTCAAAGCGGACAATATTATTTTCCGATGGGTTTAAGTTGTTAATGTGTGTGTATGTATGTATACATGTATGCATATGTGTGTGTATGTATGTATGTGTGTGTGTATATATAGAGCATATGGTTTTTTGGGTCCCGCCATCTTTTATTTTCTGGTGGGTTCCTCTTTGATACAAATTTTTGTTGAATCATGAAATGACAAAGTGGTTGAACAAATTTGTTCTTTGATATAACATTTCTCACACGTTTCACCAGTGGCGGATTTAGAAAATTATAACATCGGGGACAAAAAATAACTTACCTTAAGCAAAAAAGAAAGTTGAGTGATACAATAAAGCAAAATGATAGTCAACGTTATAGATAGCTAGCTAAACAATAAACCTTCAAAGATAAAGAACAAAACAATTTAAAAACACCAGTACAATTAATACAATGAGCAAAGAACCCGTAAAAAAATATGAAATTAGGAATCATTAGCATCATTACCTACAATTGTTCTCTACGAGTTTTTATTTTTTGAAAACGAATCGTTAGTAACCCGACAAATGCTTCTTTTTCAACTGCACAAAAATGACACAATCATTCAAATACTCGTCTTCAATTCGGTAAGAATGACTAAAAATAAATTATTTCCATCTTTCTATAAAAAAGACTAAAAGTAAAAAAAAAACTATTTAATTCAACAACTAGTAATATCAATTTAGGTCATTTAACAATCCTACAACGAATGTATAAAACTCAATCCAAGAAGTTCACAACAAATAACAATCATAAATCAACAAAATAACTTCGTAACACATTCACACTAAAGTATTAAAGTATAAAATGTTGGAAAAAGTGTATATTTTTGAAAGGAAAAAAATGTATTTTTCATGTTTTTCGACCAAATATAATTATATATAATTGCGAGATATATAATTAATATTTTGTGGGTATGTATTCTCCTTGAAGAGAGGATTACAACGATATAAAGAACGTCCAAAACGAAGCTAAGATGAATGAGATATCGATGCTCAAAGATTGGTGTATGGTGTTTGTATTGGACGAATCTAGACAATTCTAGAGCCGTTACAGAAATGGTTTAATGATAAAATTATTATATTTAATTATTCATAAAAATGTTTTTTTATTATTACAATTAAATATAATTAATTTGTTGTTACAACTCATAGTTTAATAATACAATTATTATATTTAATTATTAATAAAAAATGGTTTTTTTATTATGACAATTAAATATAATTAATTTGTTGTTACAACGCATCTCCTATAAAAGAGATGGAGATGCAAACACCAAAAGACACTTGAAAAACTTGGAAAATACTTTGCATTTTTGAAACTTTTTGCACTTTAACGGCAAGACGTTGCTGCTTTCAAGAACGAAGAACATCTTCAATTCATGTGAATTTTCAGGCAAGTTGGTTACATCCCGCAGTTGACGCTGCTTTGGCTGTTGTACCCTGGGAAACAGACTTCGAATCTGTTTTAAGGGAATCGTGTCAAACACGAGACTCAGCCTTCTTTTTCGTATTGTAATTTAATTTTCAGTATTGTTATTTCCTTTACTTGTAATTTTAATTTCCGTATTTTATTTATTTCCGTGTATTGTAATTTCATTTTTGAATTATAATTCGTAATACATTTCTTATATTTTATAATTGGTATCGGGCACACTATTCCTACATGAAAAAATCAAATTCTATTTGGATGACGATTTGACATAGAAATAGAGAGTTAAGATTTTTAGTTTTTCACCAAGGCTGAGACTAAGGGTTGAAATCATATGAAGGAGACCGAACAGTGAGTAGAGAGCGAGACCGAGCAGTGAGCAGAGAGTTAGGGTTTTTAGTTTTTTTTTACCAAGGCTGAGACCGAGCAGTGAGCAAGTGAAGTCGTATGATGGAGAACGAGGGACGAGTGGCCAGTGAGCTGAGAGTGAGGGCCAGAGAGCATAGAGTGAGTCAGTGAGAGCGTGAGGCGTCCAACACAGAAGAGAGCTAGAGAGCAAAGAACAGATAGCAAGAACGAGAGGCGTGAAGTCGTATGAACTATCAAGCTTTTCACGGTGATTTGATTGCATCAGACTAATGGACTTTTGGGCTCTTAAAAACATTGAGGGCTTATTGAAATTTTGATGGAAGGCCTAAAAATTTTCTAATGGACTCATGGCAATTTAACATTTCATAGAGGGTCCATCCCCCTTCCCGGCTGTAGCTCTGCCCCTGCGTCTCACAAATATTGAACTTGTCATTTGATTACACACACACACACACACACACATAGTCTAAAAAAATATCTCTTAAAATCGAGTGCAACTTAAGATACCGAGCTTCGATTTTTTATTTGAGATTGTTTTTCAACAACCATGTTTAAATTAATATTACACACATAATATGTGAATTTCAGATACATTCACCTTAAAATTTTTGTGAATAATCATTTTTGTTTATGTGAATGGTCATCAAAATGAATGATTATTCACATGATTTTTTTCAACCACTCACAAAATTTATTTTTTAAATCTTAAAGTATAAAGATATGATTATTTTGATTATAATTCTTATAATATTGATTTATATATGTTTATGTAAAAAATATGTGAATATTCACAAGGGGATGCATTCGGTGCTCCCGATTATTTAATGTACTTTTTTGAACCTAAATACACACACACACACACACACAAATATCGAATATGGTTCGAGAAGAGTACCACTTATTACGTAGCACACCATAAAATATCATATATATATATATATATATAAATATATATATATATATATATATATATATATATATATATATATATATATATATATATATATATATATATATATATATATATATATATATATATATATATATATATATATAGGGATGAGATCCATTGTGAATAAGTTATTCGTTGTAAACGTTGTGAACAAATAAAAAAATACATATAATCATTCATATACATCAAGAAGTGTTTGTAACATGATTCATATGATTCAAAGGGTTCGTAGAAGTGTCTACAACAAGATTCAAAACATTCAAAAGATTCATACTAGTTTTTATAACAAGATTCATTGGATGCAACAAGATTCATAAGATTCGACAAATTCATAGGATTCAATAAGATCCATAGGATCCAATATGATTAATAGGTTAATAGAAGGGTTCTGTAATATTTTCAACAAGATTCATAAGATTCAAAAACTATTTTATGGTTGTTCACAATGTTCACAACGAATAAAGTGTTCACAAAAGATCTTTAGTCTATATATATATATATATATATATATATATATATATATATATATATATATATATATATATATATATATATATATATAGAGAGAGAGAGAGAGAGAGAGAGAGAGAGAGAGAGGGAGGTTCAATGGAAAACCACTATGCACCTGAAAACTTGTGAAAACCGCACTGCACCACCACAAATGCATCAAAATTCCGCGTGATGCATCAAATTTCCCGCGTGATGCATCACCTTATTTACGATCATGCCATCGCGTTTTTAATGAAATGCACCAAATCGGACGGTATGCGTAGGTTTCCATGGTTTTCAGGTGCATAGTGGTTTTCCATTGAACCCACCCATATATATATATATATATATATATATATATATATATATATATCACGTGGGATTTTGATGCATCACGCGGGGAATTTGATGCATTTGTTGTGGTGCAGTGCGGTTTTCACAAGTTTTCAGGTGCATTGTGGTTTTCCATTGAACCCTCTCTTTTATATATATATATATATATATATATATATATATATATATATATATATATATATATATATGATTAAGATCATTGCAGTATTTAAATTTGGTATTGAACTGTAGAACCATATAACGTTATATGATGTTGAATATATATAAAATTCAGATGACTCAATGTCGAATATTCAGTGCTGAATATTCAAAAAAATTCAAAAAATATAAAAATCATCAGTCACGTTTTAAAAAAGATAAAATTCTTGTTTTTATGGTATAATTTTGTTGTTTTAAAAATTAATAACTTTTATTTTATTTAATATTAAAGTTGGTTTTTCTGCACAAAATATATAATATAAAATTTACACACAGTCTCTCTCACACACCGTATGTATCTGCATGTACCTCTGTTTCTCTCTCTCATCTGGTGAGAGTTTGACAGAAAATGGAGTCTCTTCTCTTCTAATCTTATACTTCTCTCTACCAAACTCTACTTCTATGGTGGTCTTCTTGAAATGACCCTTTTGCCATTCATCCTCTCTGTATCCCTTCTTTAGTTCTTTATATATATATACAATATATATTTATATATATATATATATAATAATACTATACTCTCCTATACTATAATAATAATTATTATTATGGTTTCATATCACACCCAAACCCCTCCCTTTTTCTTTCACTTGTGTTTCTCTACAATTTCTTTCTCTCTCTAAGTTTTCTTGCATCTCCACCGCAATCTTGCATCTTTAATCTCTATTGTAAGTCCCTTAGATTCTTTTGTTTCAATGTATCTTGTCTGTATTGCTTCATATATGATTCGATTGGGTTTTGTGTTTGTTGATTTCTAGAGATGGCGATTTGATCGGTGTTTTTTAAGGGGAATTTGTTGGATTGCCGGAATGCGAGTAAAGGAGATGTATCCGCTTTGTTGTATATCGCTGGAGAGTTCGGCGATCGGAGAGAACTCGCCGGAGCCGATGACGACGTTGTCGAGGTCTTGTTCAGTTGCCGACATGAGATCCGACCCCAATGCCGTTGGATGGCCGTCTTCTGGATCTGATTCCGGCTCCGGAAGTAGCAGTTTTGCCGGCGTACTTTATAAGTGGACAAACTACGGTAAAGGATGGAGATCCAGATGGTTTGTTTTACGCAACGGCGTTCTCTCCTACTCTAAGATTCTCCGGCCAGAAAGCCTCAACGCCGGTGACGACGTTAGGTTCATCGGTGATATATCTTCCGGTAGGCTCAAACGTCTCAATAGTTGTGGAACCAGACGTAATAAACATCAGAAAACCGTCGGAATCGTTCACCTCAAGGTAAATCAATCAATCGAAACATAAACCCTAATTAAACAACAAAAAAAAGGGGGAAAATCAAAATAAATTGAACCTCTTGTTCTAGGAAAATGTTCCCAACCTTCAGGTGAAAAATTGAATCAGAAAATTTACTCCAATTATCTCGATAACCGAGCTCACCTCCATTGATGACGAAATCTGAATCTTCTACTACATTATACACAGAATGAGTGAACGAATGTTTATGATGAAATTGTTTATGTGAAACACTGAAACCAATTTTTTATTTTTTATTTTTTGAAAAAAAAGGATGAAAGGACTGGATCTTGGGGTCACGTCAAGAGGGCCACACAAAGTTGCTATCCAATCCAATGGGTTTTAGCAACAGCAGGCCTACTCCCTTTATCTAGTAGTGTGACACTAGCACCCCATTTTGTGCTTACTTGATCAAAATCTGGATGAATTTTTGCTTTGTCCTTCTATTTCTTTTCTGATCTTGTCTTTTGCCTGTCTCTTTCTTTTGACTCGGTCTATATTATTGTTATGACTTCATGTTTATATAGAAATATGAAATTTCACCTTTTTAATACTAATTAATCTTCAATTTCATTAGATGATTGGTTGGTTGATTATATGATGGAGTTTGACCAAAAGAAGGATCTGTTTGGACATTTTTCTTTCATGTTCTTGTTTGATCTGTAAATCTTGATTGAATTTATGTTATGGGTCCATTGATTCCTCTGGAATTATCGTCTTTTTTACCAATTTATTCTTCAATTTGTCTAATGGTGTTTGTGGGTTTGCATCCATTTGATCTGAAATTTGTTAAAGTTGCTAACTTTATGTTGATTGAAGGTTGATCCTTCTTACTGTGATGACAATGAGTTTATTGATGCAGATCTCGTCGTTTCGTGAAAGCAGATCTGATAGTAGACGGTTTTATATATTTACAGCTACAAAGACACTTCACCTTAGAACTAGTTTGAAGGAAGAAAGAGTTGCCTGGATAGAAGCCTTGGCCTCTGCTCGAAATCTGTTTTCTTTAAGACGATTGCACGATAAGCTTTCCATTGTATCGACTGATATATCGCTTTCAACTGAAAAATTAAAGCAGCGTTTAATCGAAGAAGGAACTAGCGAGGCGCTAGTTAAGGACTGTGAGCAGATTATGCTTTCGGAATTTTCAGAGATACAAGGGCAAGTTAGAGTTCTGTGTGAAGAGCGTTCGAGTTTGCTTGATACCTTGAGGCAGCTTGAGGTAAATTCGACTCAAATTATTGATTTTTTGGACTTTTACTCAACATTAATGTTGCTTTGAGTACATCAAATTCTACCTTGTAGTCTAAGGGGGCGTTTGGCTCGCAGATTTTTTTTCTATGGAATTTGCATTTTGTTAAAGGATTTGCATTATGCAGCATTTGCATTTGTCAGGATTTTGTCAAAGAATTTGCATTATCTTATAGAAAAAATTTGCTAATCTGAAAAATACAAGGTAACTGGATTTAAAATCCTAGAGGGAGGCTAGGATTTTAAATAACAAAGAAGAAATCCTGGGATTTTAAATCCTTAATGAAATCTGCGATTTTAAATGCAAATCCCAGTGAATCCCAGGAAATCCACGAACCAAACACCCCCTAAGCTTTCACATGTTTTAAAGTAGTTGATTGAAAATCTTGGTTTACATTAACAGGCTGCTAATATCGAAAACGAAGCCTCTGGAGTTGCTGAAAGTGAATATCAATTAACACAACACGAGATTTCAGATATTCGACGTGGAAAATATAGTGGTAAATTTGCTTTCTTTGTTTCGGCCATTGTTTACTTTATCATATTGTTTTATCTACCTTTACATGGATTTATCCTAATTACTTAATCAGAATGGAGTACAACTGAATCATCTGATGATGTTGAGAAACAAGAGCTTGAGGAAGCGTCAGAAGACGAGGAACCATCCTTTTTCGACACAAATGATCACTTTCCTGGTTCTGATTTAACAAACCAATCTAATGTTATGGATGACATAAAAACTAACAAGCCCGGAAATTTACATTTTGAAAGAAGAAAGAAGCTTCCTGTTCCAATTGAAAAAGAAAAGGGGGTCAGTCTATGGTCTATGATTAAAGACAACGTCGGTAAAGATCTCACACGAGTCTGTCTCCCTGTTTATTTCAACGAGCCCATCTCGTCTCTCCAAAAATGTTTTGAAGATCTCGAGTACTCTTATCTTTTAGATCGTGCGTATCAGTATGGCAAAGAGGTATATATTACACTTCATTGTGTAAAATTGTTTCTTGCTTGCTCTATCATTAAATCTTTAGCGGATCTTGTCTTGGCGACCTAGGGCAACAGTCTCCAAAGACTCTTGAATGTTGCTGCATTTGCGGTTTCTGGGTATGCTTCATCGGAAGGCAGGCATTGTAAACCGTTTAATCCTTTATTAGGGGAAACATATGAAGCAGACTATCCTGAGAAAGGACTTCGCTTTTTTTCCGAGAAGGTTTGTCATTCAAGCTGAATATATACATTTAAATAGCAATCGCTAAAAATTCAACGATTTCTTTAATGATGTTATCGATTACTGTTTACAGGTTAGTCACCATCCCACCTTGATAGCTTGCCACTGTGAAGGTAGAGGATGGAAATTCTGGGGAGATAGCAATATCAGAACAAAATTTTGGGGGAGATCAATTCAGCTCGACCCTGTTGGACTTTTGACCCTAGAATTCGATGACGGGGAGGTTTTTCATTGGAGTAAGGTATGACCGAGAGGCTAAAATTTCGCTGTCTGGAATTCGATGACCCGTTTTAAGTTGTATTTATGTATGTATGTAACGTTGTCAGGTGACCACGAGCATCTATAATCTTATTCTGGGTAAGGTATATTGCGATCATCATGGACTAATGCATATACGTGGTAATCGGGAGTTATCTTGCAAGCTCAAGTTTAAAGCACAAACTATTCTCGACAGTAATCCTCACCAGGTAAATGTTTGTAGAGATGAAAGTCTGTGTTAGAAAAACTCGCGAACAAGGCTTATTTTAGATTCAAATTAACATTTAGGAAGTCTGTTTTGAACAGGTAGACGGGTTCGTTGAAGATACAAAAGGTAAAAAACATGCCACGTTGTTCGGAAAGTGGGATGATAGTATGTATTACGTAATCGGTGAGGGGTCTAGCAAGACAAAGATTATGGGTGATGAAAATCTATTGTGGAAAAGGACTATGCCTCCAGCTAATCTCACTCGATACAATTTAACTTCGTTTGCTATCACATTGAACGAGTTAACGCCCGGGCTGAAGGTAGAGATGACCACCCATTGACTTAAAATTGTGTATGAGTGTGTCTGATGATCTGATCCTGTGTTTTTTTATATCGGTTTATAGGAGAAGCTTCCACCTACGGATTCAAGACTTAGACCAGACCAAAGGCATCTCGAGAATGGCGAATATGACATGGCAAATTCCGAGAAGCTACGACTGGAGACAAGACAGAGACTTGTACGCATTCTCTCCGCCCTATTAAAAATGTGACAAATTCATGTATGATGTTATTAATCGAATAACTTATTTTATCTGTACAACATTAGTCGAGAAAATTACAAGAAAATGGATGGAAACCACGGTGGTTCCAAAAAGACGGTGAAGATGGAACCTATCGATATGTTGGTGGATACTGGGAAAAGAGAAAAGAAGGAAACTGGGAAGACTGCCCAAATATATTCGGCGAATTCAGTGAAGACATTGTTAATAACTTCACCGTCGGAACCTGAATCCGTTGAGGTAACACGTTTAATCTGAATCTATACTTGGTTTCAAACATTCAAACAGTTTCATTAAGATTGTTTGTTTACAGGGACCCCCTGCAGCAAAACTTAGTCTAGTTCTTTGAGATTCTTATCGAGATCATATATCAAGATTCAATCTTTCGGTTTGCAAATGGAGAAGTGAGCTCCAAGTGACCGACGGTCTTTTTCTCCACGGCGTAGCCTTTGTAATTTCTCCTCCTTACGCTCCGTTGAGCTCTTATATAGTGAAGCTGACTTATTAGCAAATTTAGATGAGTCTACTCTTGTATTGTTTCGAATGATTGAAAATAAATGAGAAAAAAAAAAAAGAAGTGAAATGCCCAAAATTGTCTAAAGGAATTGTTCAGATAGTAGTTTTAAGAACTTGTTAGAGAAGAATGTATTTAGGAAGATCAAAGCAAATAGTTTGTTTTGTTTTTTTATTTAAAATTTTATACTTTCTCACCAGTTTCTCAACTTTCAAAGTTTGAGTCATTGATGGGTCATTATGCCCAGGGATGTGCATAGTTTGGCTAGAGTCGAGTAAACTGATAGAACAACAGTAATTTGGCTGGATTGACCGATATGACCATCAATAGCTCAGAAGGTTGGTTGTGAGGGTTGGGGGTTTATAGTCTGTCGTTCTTTGTTTGGTTTGCCGATTGAGTGTCGAAGTTAAGTGTGTAAATAAACTGGCTTTGAGTTGTGTTTGATTTTCAGTTCGTTTGTTATTCGGATTCCGTTAACTCAGTTTTTAATAAAAAATCAAGGGATTGTTTGTTTTTATATTTTAAGTGTTGTTTGGATATAGCGGACTGTCTGTATTAAGGGATTGGAATAAAGTTTTAAAAAACTTTTTTTTTTGAAAATCTCTTAACTTTTTTGGTCACTAACACCTGATACCGTTACGCAAAAACTATTTGATAAAGTTTTAAAAAGCTTATTAATTAAAAAACTAATGATTTTTTAAATAAACTATTTGATAATTTTCTTTACATCACAATATAAACTATTTGACATCTGTAAGTATTGTGTGTTAAACAAGTTTTAAAAAATTAGAACAAGCACCTAATATGCATCAATACCTCATGTCTATGAACTATACTTTTGACTCTTTTGTATCAACCAAGTTACCTTTTAGGCTCAAAATTATAAAAATTAGATATAATTATAATAACAGTTCGACTTTAAACATTATTATAATTAGGAAGAATTTGGACCCAGATTAAACATAAATATTTTAATATGTGGAAACAATAACACAAACGAATAATAAAATTGGAGGAAGAAGAAGAGTTGTGTATGGTTGATGCGAAACACATGAAGTCATGTGTTGGAATCGATACAAAACTTCCGCTTAACATGGTCTTTGAGAGTATTGGAATCACCGGAAAAAGGTTTCGTACGAAGGATTTTGAGAAGTCGTTGAGCCCAACACGACAGAAACATCGACAAAATGTCCTGATGGGAGGTGAGAGCATAATGGTAGTGACGACGCTTTCACTTGAAGGGGATATTCTAGGAATTACGATTAACTATATCAGAAATTGAATTCTGAGTCTTAGATATCCAAATTTAATGCTTGTTTTTTTCTATTCGAATCCGTTTATGAAGTTTCTGATTTCTAAAATTGGATTCGGACACGATGATTAGATGATCTGTCTGAAAACTTTAGAAAAACATGTCTACCTAAATACCAATGCATATGTTTAAACTTTAAACACATATATAAGAGTTTTATAAAAAAAGAACAAATATATGCCTAGTTTTTTTTTTTCTTTTTGTCTTAAGAGAGGGATAGATTAAATACATTACATATTTTTAATTTTTTGGACTTTATTAGAATCTATTAAGTTTTAAAAATGTACCATCTAAATTTTCAGATAATGTCGAGATAGATATTATAATCAATATTTTCATATAATATTTCTGTAAAATTTTGAACAAAATAATTGTGCCAAGTTAGTTTCGATACATTTAGATAATCCAAATTACATAAAATGATGTGTATTGAAAGTTTGAAACTATATATCTTGAGCCCAAATACAATATCATGAACTAAAGGGAAAGCCCATATTTCCATGGACCCAAATTGAATAACACATTTATAATCTATAAATACTAATAAAGTAACAAATGATAACTAAATTGTCATTTGTCATCTTCTCATTTAATTGGTCAAATGTCAACATCTCATTTTGTCACATATCATGTAACTAAAACTGATTTAATATAAAAACTGGTTTACTCATTTATTAGTCTTTATTGATTAATATTATCATCTATAATTATCTATCTATATTTTAATTTGTTTAAAGCTTATAATTATATGAAATATTCTTTTTTATTTTTAAAATTTTTTTATTTGTAAACTCATGTCTTACATGGTACGAAGAAAACCTAAAAAAGTAGAGATCATCCAATATGAATGAATTTTACTTTAAGATTCAAACCTTAAAAAGAATTTTATTTACCCATTTTTAGTTTAACAGAAAACAGTTAGCATGTAGTTATTAATTATTCTATATATGTAACCACCGAGAATAATCAATATATAAATAGATAAACTTTTATGCTTATTTTTCATCTCCTTTCCATTATCCACGTTTCTTTTGTACCAAGCATTTCCTTGGAGAGAGAAGAATAAGTTCCTAATTTGATATATATATATATATATATATATATATATATATATATATATATATATATATATATATATATATATATATATATATATATAGGGGTGAGTTCAATGGAGAACCTTATGCATCGAAGAACCTTGGAGAACCACAATGCATCGCTAGAAAAACTGAAATGCATCACGTAGAAATCGATGCATCACGCGGGAATTTGATGCATCATGTGGAAATAATGTAAAAATCGATTCATCACGCGGAAATTTGATGCATCACGTGGAAATAATGATGCATTACGGGGGAATTGTGATGCATTTGTGGTGGTGCATGGAGGTTCTTCAAGGTTCTTCGATGCATGGAGGTTCTCCATTAAACCCACCTCTATATATATATATATATATATATATATATATATATATATATATATATATATATATATATATATATATATATATAATAGGGTTCATGTGAGTACCTAAAAAATGCAGAGTACCGTGAGTTCTGTGAACACACGGGTTTCGGATGTGAACTTACTACGAAAAAAACTTTTTT
>JAANYP010001396.1:0-7500 GCA_020465985.1 Centrapalus pauciflorus | reverse complement strand
ATCTCTATGTAGGGCCGATCCTAAATATCTTTTTTTTTTGTTCAGAACGAGATAAAAGAAAAATGATTTCTTTAAAAAATTTAAAAACACAAATACTATTTTTCATTAAATGAGATAAATACAACATACAATTTTTTTAAAGGGTTTTGATTAGTTATTAGGCTGAAAAATAAAAAAAAATACACATGTGGACTTAATGCATTACTTATTAGACTGAAAAAATTATATGTCGTAATGGTTTGATGCCATGAATGGTAGTCCATATGGCACTCCAGAGCCGGTCCAGTCTATATGTGTCATTTTTGTATTACAACAATAAAACCTAAAAAGAAAGCAACAAACAATAACTTTACCTTTGTTTGAAAGCAACAAGCAACAGAGGTGGTCTAGATCAATGACAAAAACGAAATAGTTTAGGTTTCTTGAGAGAGATTTGATACAATACTAGTAGAGTTTTTTATGCGTGTTTGTTCTTAGGCCAAGGACACCGAAGTAGAGCGGTAATTAGAGTCATTTAGGGCTTTTGAAGTAAAAACGAATTTATTATTATATAAGATTGCTTTACATAGTTTTTTTAAGGAAAAATCATGTAAAAAACCAACGCACTTTCAGTATTTTTCAAATCTATCTATACTATTAAATGAATAAATTTTTTGCCATTTGTTAACACCTTATAATGCCATGTGGCTTTATATCCAAGTGTCATTTGTAATTTTTTTATTTTTTTAAAATATAAATATTCAAATCTTTTTAAATCCCTAAAAATGTTCCTATTCTTAAGGATCTATTAAATATTTTAAATTACATCAACATTTAAAAAACTATTAACTAATTATAATATTGACAATAAACTTTAATGTTATTATCAATTATCTTTTTCATTTAACTAACTTATACTTAAAACTAATTATAATAAAATATGTTAAGTATCATAAGTATATAAAGATTCAGTGTATCAATATTTAATGTTAACTTTAAATTTTTAGTTTATATAATTTTTGAGAAAAAATATTTATTAAAGTTATCCGTGTAATACACGGGTTAATAAACTAGTAAACCATTGTACTAAAAACGCTTCCACAAAAATGCCTCAACTTAAAAATGTTTTTGTAAATATCACCACAAGTAAAATGTTTTCATAAAAATCCTTTAACTTAACAAAATCTTATGAAAACTTCTCAAAAATTCTTTAAAAATCTCATAAAATAACACAATTCGTAAAAGTTTAAGTTGAATGACTTTTATGAAAATATTTTTGGTACAGGGACTTAATCAAAAAATATTAACAGTAAATTGGTTTTTTGTATAATTGTCCCTTCTTTTAATAACTATGTAATTATTACTTTTTTAAACGGTAATGTAACATATGACCTTGTGAAAATATTGATATCACCTTTATTTAATCTTGGTTATCAAAACTTAATAACAACCACATGTCCTTTAAGATAGGTAGGGATGGATGACTTAGGATAAGTGATGCAGCGTCGTAAATGGTAACAAATTAATCGGTTGATTCTAAGAATTCCCAGATTAATCTCTACTTAAAGGGTGTTGATTCCGTAGAATGCCAAACAATTAGGCTTCAAACAACCGATTTGAACTCGAAATTAGGAAAATGAAAAAAGTTCTCTTGATTGATAATCTGATTTCTTACAATGCTTCAACATATCTTAAATAGAAAATGAAAACTAAAAACGGGTCAAAAAACCCAACGGGTTGACCCAGAGAACCAAAAGAAAAAACCAAAAAACACATAAAAATCACAATAAAGCCCATAACTTTCAATCCGGGTCGAATTTGGGCCAAACGGTTGGGCAAACTGCCATTAGCTGTTTTGTCATTGCGTGGAGCTCAAGCCAACGGTCGTCTGGACACCTGACGGGTCCCAAACGGAGACCCAACTCAATAGTTATGACCGTTTCCGTTTAGCCCTTTTTATGACGAACCCTGTCTTGAGCCTCCAGAAACAGTATGGCCCAATCATCCACACTCGGGCCTGCATCACTAAGGTAGGGTACAATGAAATATGTAAGCAGGAATGATAGAGTAGGGTAGGTCGGTAAGGGCTAGGCTGGGTAGGGTAGGTGGGTCGATGAGGGGTAAGGTAGGGGTGAGTTAAGGTAGGATAGGATGGGTGTAAGGTAGATTGGGTGTGGGTGTGGGTGTGGCCAGGGTAGAATGAGGGTGGAGTAAGATAAGATAAGATAAGGTAGGATAGATAAGCGTGTGAAAGGTAAAATATGATAGGATAGGATGAGTTAGTGGCGGGGTATGATTGGGTTGAGTTAGGTAAGGTAATGATAAGTGAATGGATATGATATGTATGAGACAGGGGTGGACCGAAGCCTTCGGTATAGGGGTCAACCGACCCCGATAAATTTTCGAATTTGCGGGTTATGTGTATAGCTAAAAAAATTTGACCCCCATAGTTTTTAAAGTTCGACCCCTCAGCTCTCACTCGGAGTAAAAAGACTGCCTCGCACGAGGCCTGATTTTCGGAGCTGCATTCGTGTCCACATGTGCTGGCGAGTTCAGTGGATTTTAGCCTTCGGGGTCCAAGATTTGCACCCCCCCTGCGCGCGGGTAGGCATTGAAGTAAAACCACAAACAATCTTGTCATGACTTTAAACACTCCTCCTTATAAACCCACTTTGGTTTCCATCTTCCTTTCTATGTGGGACTCAAGTTCTCCCACTAGAAGGAGTTTCATTCATTCCAAACATCAATCTTTGAGCATCGATATCTCATTTATCTTATCTTCGTTTTGGACATTCTTTATATCATTGGAATCCTCTCTTCAAGGAGAATACAAACTCACAAAATATTAATTATATATTTCACAATTATATATAATTATATTGGTCCAAAAACATGGAAAATAAAATTTTTTCTTTGAAAAATTTACACTCTTTTCCAACACTTTATACTATCGTAGCTATTAAATTCCGACCCCCATAAAAAAAAATATGGGTCCGCCACTGGTATGAGACATATATATAATTGTTCATTTAAAGTCAAAATTAAGTGCCGAAGGTAATGAATTTCATCACCAACAATTTGCTAAGTATTGATCGAATTATTACCCCATATGACACAATGAATGATTGCAATATATATTAACTCAACCATTATTGTTATCATCATTGTCATTTTTTTTTTTGGGATATACAACTCCAACTAAACACCTTAAATATTGTGCATGCAATCAATCATGTATATAGTAGTAATTCAATAACAAAAACAAAAAGGATTTGAACACCCCTTTATTAATCAAAAACTCCTTTATCCACCCGACCAACAAAAATGGCCTCCTTTTTTTTACATTTCCATTTTTGTTCCTTATTTACTTTTCACAAAAAGTTAGAAACTATGCATGCATGGCATATAAATATATAACAACAAAGCATGAAGAAAACACATGAGAAATCTGCATCGAAAGGGGAAATCTAAACAAAAACAATCGATCTCCAAATTTTAGTGCATTACAAAGTCATCTTCTTCTTCCAATTCAATACCTTGTTCTGCAAGCCTTTGTTCCTTGTAGACATACCCTCTTGCGCTCACTAGAAATACCCCTAAGTTTATAACACTTAGAATCGCGAGTAACCAGTAGAAGTCATAAAGCCGCCCTTTGTTCAGATTATCGGCTATCCATGGATGTTTGTCTCCTGTAATCTTGTGCACGATCGTCACTAAAAGCGAACTCATAAAGAACCCTAATGATAACGTGCTTAGAAACAATCCGGTGCTCATCGTTTTCATCCCTTTTGGACACTCCCTTAAGAAGAAATCAAGTTGTCCTATGTAAGTAAACGCCTCACCTGACCCGACTAGTATGAATTGTGGGATTAGCCAAAAGACAGTTAGGGGAACTGGCTTAGACGGGTCGTTTACTAAACCATGTGAATGAGCGACGTTTAGTCTCTTGATCTCGGTTAGGGCAGCTGCGATCATTGCCACTATGGATAGGACTAACCCTATTCCGATACGTTGGAGAGGGCTTAGACCTTGTGGGTGTTTGAGGTATCGTTTGGCGACAGGCGCGATCATTCGGTCATAGACTATTACTGTAATGAGGATGGTTCCGACGAAGAAAACGGTAAGGGAAGCTGCAGGAATTTGGAAGGATTTTCCGATATGTCGATTCATGGTAGTAGCTTGTGATACTGAGAGTGTGGTCATTTGAGCATATACAGTCCAAAATAATATTGTGGTAGCCCAAACTGGTAGCATTCTGATCACCATTTTCACCTCCTCGACATCGGTTAAAGTCGAAAGACGCCATTTATCGACCATAACTATTGATTCGTATGATCTTTCGGTGTCGTTAATCGCAGCCTTGTCAAGGAAACTGCAAAAAAAAATATAAATGATCATTAATAATATTCAAAGAAGATTGAAGCTAATTTCATTATACTCAACAAGTGTTTTAATTTGTTCATACAATATTTATCATATTCATGCATGTGTAGCTAATAACGGGTCCGTCGTAAATGCATGGGTGACAAAATTTGGAACTTTCTTTTTATAAAAACACAAGCCAACTTAAATTCTTCACTTGAGAATCCAAGTGAAAAGAAAAGAGCATAAAATTTTTGGTTTTTTACACGATCAAATTTGAAAATACAATAATACTATGATTGTTATATTTTTCTCTATCTAATAAATTCTACTTAATTCTCCACGTACTATTGCTAGAGCAATGAGAGAATTAAATTTTAAGCTATATATTGATACAACTTAAAAATTCATAAATAATTTATCTACAGAGTTTTTAACTAATAATATGTCTTTATTTCATTTCCGTCGATTCTCTCTATCAAACATAACTCTAATGTCTAATTTGGTTGACTTCATATTAGAATCAAACTTTAAATACTTGTCCAAAAAACACCTTAATCTACTTCTTTGATATTCAAAAAACCAAACTTTGAGAATCATGTTTTACAAAACAAGGATAACAATAATTATTTAAGTGTCTCTTAATTTCAGATCTTTATGTACAATTATTATGGATTACTTGCACAACTAGTTAACAGCAGCTTTAAACGTAATCCAAACACCTCGTTAAAATAATTGTCATCTTATATATATATATATATATATATATATATATATATATATTCAAGATCAATTGTGTATTATATTAGACTGTGGTACCAGAGTACCATATAAAATGAACACGTTCAATACGATAAAATGTTTAATTTAATTCAAAATTGCAATATACAATGTTCAAAAGTATATTATTATTGACTAGTTCACATCATTTATATGTTTATTATGATAAATGTTCTATTTAATGCAAATAACAATATACAAATGTTCAAAGGTGCAATATGTATAAACATGTGCATGTTGCACTTTTGTATAAAATTAAACGTTTAAGTATTTTAACGTAATGAATATAAAAATGATGTGAACTAGTTAATCATAATGCAACTTTCAACATATGAATATTACACGTTTGCAAGAAATTTAACATTTAATCGTAATAAACATGTTCATTTAATATGGTACTCTGGTATCCCAGTCTAATATGATACTCCATGGATGTCAAATATTATATATATATATATATATATATATATATATATATATATATATATATATATATATATATATATATATATATAGTATTATATATATGTATGTATGTATGTGTGTGTATTTCCAAGAAAGATTGAAATATTTTGAAGATGAGATTTGTTTTGGAGTGTACACCAATTACGATACGAAATAATTTTATGCAGTCGGTGCAAGTAAAACATGTGGATTAAAGTAGTCGACAGTGTTAGTTGTGGATAGTACCAAGAGCATTGATTTTTCAATGTCGCTACCAAGTAATAAAAAAGACAATTTGCAAATAAAATGCAAGATATTTATAAATTTATGTCGAACAAATTGCAAATATATATTTATTTTATACTTTAATTTATTATTATATAATTATATAATGCATTATTTTTTAAAAACTTTTACAAAAACGAAAACAAAACTCGATGTCAGTTTACGTAAATTAATAAAAAAAAATGAAATATCTTATATTCTTTTGTAATTTACCCTGATAACAACGTTAGAAAAGAGATGATTTTGAATTTTCGAAGTGATGCCAAATTTATTGAAAAGTTGAAAAGGTAGATGGAATCTTTTTGGGTCTTTGGATTTGTCTTTGTCTATGTTAGGTGAATTTATTATAATGTTAATGATGTTTTATTATCATTAAAAGTAAATTTATAAAACTATAAAATCTTAAGTTGAATATATGATTTTTTTTTGTTTATTTGTAAATTTGTGTTTAAATTCATAAATTTAAAAGAATTAATTAATAATATTAAAATTAAGTTTTAGTTTCATTTTAAAACCATTATCTTGTATGGTTACATATATATATTAATGTTTTATTGTATTATATATGATGATTGGCAGGCTCTTTTTATTTTATTATTATTAAATGATATACTTTAGAAATCTATTCTTCCTATGCATCTTAAAATAATTGCAAGAATTGTAAACATCTATATGAAATTGAGAGGATTTATCTTCATTTAAAAGTTTTTAATTAAAGTTTATATACTCTAATTATTGATAAAAAAAGTAGTTTTTGTTTTGTAATTTTAGTCGTTTCCACTCGTTTCGCGAGATTCAGTTTTAATAAAATTCTTGCTGCTAAAAGATTATAATGCAGTCGCTTTCGGTTTGTAAACTTCCAATGCTATATACTATTGATAAATAGTTAAAAGAAATAATAATGTTAATATATTATACATCTTTGATGAAATAATGAACAATATATTTATTAAGATCCAAAAAAAATGGTAATTTTAATGGGAAATGAAGAATTATTGGGGTATAAATAATGGGAAAATATGGTGGCCTAAAATTGGCGTATTATTCTAGTTGATTGAATTATGGACAAAAGATGGCACCCACACAAGTTTGGCTGGCAAATCAAGAACACAAGATTAGTCCTTCCTGTATCTTATTCGCTTTCGAATATTCAATACTAATTTAATAAATTATTTTCATTACTGATAGCCATACACACACACACACAAAAAGATAGATATTCCATCATTATCCTAATTGTTAATGACATTCACATGGCCAATTATGCATCTCTTCTGCCACCTTTTCATTAAAAATTTAATGACTTTTTAAATAAAGTTTGAAATTTTACGTTAAAGATTTGTTTTAGTCAATTAAATTTAATGATGTGTCAATTTTAAACACTCTAAAACCGTGTAAAAACATTGTATTTATCCTAAAACATGACTCCATCATTGATCATATATAACTTGTCCTCTCTCTCTCTCTCTCTCTCTCTATATATATATATATATATATATATATATATATATATATATATATATATATATATATATATATATATATATAGAGAGAGAGAGAGAGAGAGAGAGAGAGAGGGGGATGGTATCCATTGTGAACAAGTTATTCGTTGTCAACGTTGTGAACAAATAAAAAAAAACTACATATAAT
>JAANYP010001395.1:0-27601 GCA_020465985.1 Centrapalus pauciflorus | reverse complement strand
TCAACATCATCACAAACCTCGGATACAAAAGGAACTTTTCTCTCTCAGGAGCCGTGATTTGATGGATAAATTCCGAGAAAATCAGCTGCGAGAAACTAAACTTCTTATTGTATACCATCGCGATCATTGCTGATTGGATTTTTGATACTATATAATCAAAACCAGCTTTCTTAGGCGCAAAACAGATCATAAACACATGGACCAAGAAACGCCATTGGCCTATCAACCCGCTCTTCATATATGAAGATTTTGTAATGTCCAAGCTGTATCCCATTCTCAAAAAAGCTGCTTGCCTAATACTTAACGGAAAGTCTGTAGGCCCGTCTTCTTGTTCTAGGGAACCCAACTGCAGGACTTGTCTCAAAATATCAGCGGAGAAAACCAAAGGTTGTCCGGCAATTCTAGTTCTTAACACTGTCGGGGTGACAGTGCAGTCCACCTGCAAGTGATCGTAAAATTGACGCACATAGGATATCACAATCGGAATGTTTTCATACAGCACATAACTTATCCTAGATTCCGCCAGAAAATCCAAAACTTCTCGAAATCCCTGCGCCTCAGGGATGTTATGGACAGGATTCAGTACCATATTGTGCTTGGGAACAAAAGCACGAAGCGCCATATCTGCACAATACATAAAATTGTTAGACTTATTAAAAATCAATAAACTTGTTTAAATTCAAATTTGTTTTATTTTGTATTTGATTAAATACAAAATCTAACACAATTAAATTTCCACAAGTTTAATAAGATTTAAATTCAACAAAATAAATGAAGTACAGATTCGAGAGTAACAGATTCGAATAAACCCTAGTCGAATCTGATGAACAGATTCGAATATCTGGTCATCTCGAATCTATTGATAGATTCGAGAAACCCATGTCCATTATCAGATTCGAAACCCCGTCGGACCTTATTTCAACAAAAATCAACAATTTTAACCATTTTGAACGTAGCAAATCACATACATTAGTTCAACTAGGTTCTAATTATAGATTTATGCTTTTAATTTTATCTTTTATTAGTCCAAACTTGGTAATTTTGCAAAAACCCTATTTTGACCTATAAAACATCAAAATGTGATGTTTAAGTCCAAATTTGTGTATTAAACCACCAAAATCTTGTACAATCATGTTGCTTATACCTAGATTTGAAGGTAGAATCGAACACAAAAGCTTTAGAATCGACGAAATGTCGTTTAGTGGAAATACGATAGACTCGAAATTAGATTCGAGATCGCCAGAAAAGATTCGAGAAATCAGATTCGAGAACAGTGAGAAGTAAATGCTTTTCACTGTGGACCTTTATATACTAACTACCTTCGAGTCTATGCAATTTCGAGTCTACTGACAGATTCGAAGTATCTCACATTCGAGTCTGTCTTAGATTCGAAATTTCCAACACTTAGAAAAATTTCGGAAATTTTGAAATAATTTCAACTTTTTCCAACTATTTTCTACTGTGTAGTGTAACCAGATAAACTATGCCAAATCTTTTACCCTAAGCTCAGATATTTCACGCATTGTATATTTTATCCAACTTTGAATGCACCCTCAGTAACTTTTGACCTTTTACCTAAGTAAAAACTAAACTAAACTAAAATAAAATAAGCTAAGGTAAAAATAAAATAATATCAAATAAAATTTTGACTAAAAATTTAATCTAGACTTAAGTTATAAAAATAAATTTACAAGCTAAGCTAAATACCAAACAACATATTTTTGATGAGTATAGTCTAAGAAAGGTTCAATCAGATAGCGATGTCCGATACTAACTTTCAGTACTTAAACTTTCACACTTAGGAATTTTTTGACTTCCTTTGATTGTTTGTCATGACATACCCACTTAGCCGATTGTTGGTATTTTACCCTGTTAAACATTCTACATTTCGGAATATCCCTTGGCCTTTTTATTTATCAGGAAATTATCTTACGTGACTCAGACATAGACATACTTTTATGATCAAGGCACACAGACAAAAATTCTAACTTGTTGGTATTTGCAAACTTTCTTTAAAAGACAAACATCGGACACAGGTCTGTATTCTCATACAACAAAGTGTCTTAGTTCGACTTAAGGTTTAACTTTAAAGTTAGCAGATAGCGGTGACAGGTCTGTACTGACGTACAACAAAGCGACATGTCTGCTAACCCGAATCTAAACAGAGACAACAGGTCTTGTACTTAGCTACAACAGAGTTGCATGTTGTCGGACTCTCATGTTCATGAGTATTCTATTTCTTTCCATTTTCAGACTATTGATTTGCTATACATCCCCAGAAAGTTTGCTACCTTTCATTTAGATCAATGGTTTGTATGTCTTTGACATTAAAAATTAAAGACCGAATTGGTCATACATCTAACGCTAGTACACGTTTTGCTTTTTCTAGAAGATATTTTATATTAGCCTTAATACCCTATATGTATTATGCCTACCAAACACATCAAAACTAAATAAAAGTATAACACTTAGATTAGTGCATTATGTGTGAAAGCCCTAAAACACTTATGAGTCTGTAACGACGGTGCTAATTTCGTCCACTTTGACCTATTGTATCTAAGACTTAACTCTTTTCTGATATTCCTCTTTTTTTTGTTTTTTGTAATTTTCTATCCTCTTTTTCTTTTGTTTCATAGCAAAAACGCCAATTAAAACTAGGCTACTCTACTAAAAACTACTAAAAATAGAAACTTACTAAAAATAGAAACTTTCCTAAATTAGAAACTTTCCTAAATTAGCAGACTACACTAAAAAGAAAGAAATATAACAACTATAAAATGAAATAAAATACTACTAAGGTCAATTTACTCTGGGTTGCGCATTCCATTAAGTTGAATTAAATACTCAAATCGTGACTTATCAAACGCTTTGGTAAATAAATCAGCATTATTATCTTCAGTTGCCACCTTTACCAGTTTGATCAAGTTCTTTTCAGCACAATCACGAATAAAATGATGCCTTATGTCTATGTGCTTTGTCTTACTGTGTTTAACTGGATTATTTGTTATCGCAATAGTAGATTGATTGTCTATCCTAATTGGAGTTTGAGTATAAGCCAAACCGTAATCCCGCAATTGTTGTTGTATCCACAAAACCTGTGAACAGCAACTACCAGCAGCTACATACTCGGCCTCGCACGTTGACACGGCTACCGATGTTTGTTTCTTGCATTGCCAGGACACCAATCTCCCTCCGAGGAACTGACAACCTCCAGTCGTTGATTTGCGCGTCAAGCTGCATCCTCCGTAGTCAGAATCTGTGAACGCTTCCAACTCTAGATCTCCCTCCGCGTGATACCAAAGTCCCAGCTTCGGTTTCGACTTGAGGTATCGTAGAATCCGGTTCACAGCTTTCATATGCATCTCCTTCGGATTCGCTTGAAACCTAGCACAAATACAAACAGCAAACATAATATCAGGTCTTGAAGCAGTTAAATACATAAGTGACCCAATCATGGCCCGATATAAAGTCGGATCCACATCGGTATCACCATCAGTACCCGGCCCGAGATTGTGATTCACTTGAATCGCGTGCTGAAATGGGCAGTCAACTTTGTTCCTTCCATCCCAAACCGTTCCAATATGTCATAGACATACTTGGTCTGATGGATAAACATGCCTTCCTTCTTCTGGTCAACTTGTAACCCCAAAAAGAAATTCAACTCCCCCATAGCACTCATCTCGAACTTAGACTTCATCACCTTCTCAAAATCTTTGCACATCTATTCGTCTGATGATCCAAAAATGATATCATCTACGTACACTTGTACCAAGATAAAATGATCTCCCTTTCTCTTCACAAATAGAGTACTATCTATCCTACCCCTCTCAAAGCCATTTTCTAAAAGATGGTTGGATAGAGTCTCATACCATGCCCTAGGTGCCTGATGTAATCCATAAAGAGCCTTATCTAAGCGATATACTCTATCAGGATATTTGGGATCTGTAAACCCGGGCGGTTGTTCTACATACACTAACTCCTTCACTTTCCCATACAGGAAAGCACTCTTAACGTCCAGTTGATATACTTTAAAACCCTTGAAGGAGGCAAAAGCTAAAAACAACCTAATTGCTTCTAACCTTGCTACAGGTGCAAACACTTCATTGTAATCGATTCCCTCCTCTTGGTTGAAACCCTTTACAACTAATCTTGCCTTGTTGCGCGTGACTATACCCCGATCGTCTCGCTTGCACTTAAAAACCCATTTGGTTCCTATTGCAATCTCCCCTCGAGGTAACGGAACTAACTCCCACACTTCTAGTTTCCTAAATTGTGACAGTTCTTCCTGCATCGCTTCAACCCAGGAGTTGTCCTTAAGTGCCATTTGCACATTTTTGGGCTCTACTTGCGATATGAAACACGAATATAGACATGTATGATATGCCTCGGAGTCGTTTATCATCGACAACAACACAGTGTTGTTATTTACACTACTCCGAGTCCTCACACCCTCGTTAGGATTTCCAATGATGCTATCTATAGGATGATTCTTGTTAATCCTAGAGGTCTCTATTTCGTCTACCCTTAGATTATCTCCTAAGTTGGATCCTATTTCACCTAAAGGGGGAACAGGCTCAGCTTCCACATTTTCTTCCTCACGGACGTTTTCCTCAGAGGCAGAACTTGATGCTTGAGTCTGATTCTCAGTGTTAGGTTCTTCTGGATTAGCAACTTCTGGAGAACTATCTACAGTCGCAGTAGGCTCGGACGTAGATTCGAACGTGGTCCTTGGAAAAATATGGCCATCGTCATTTAGGTGCAACGTCGCCATGTCTTTTTCGATTGTACCTGCAGTATCATCCAGAGGAATGTTAAATGACTCAAATAACTTATCATAGTCAAATATCCATTCCGGACCAGTTTGGGGTTCATGAGTATAACTTGTGACTTCAATGTTATACACAATCTCCACAGTACCAGTTGTTTTGTTAAACACCCGTTTGTTTGGTGAGTTTGGCACATAACCTAGGAAGTATCCTTCGTCAGACTTTTCACCAAACTTCGGTTGATGTTTTGTTCTTAAAAGTGTACATGGTACTCCAAACGGTTCGAATCCAGTTAAGTTAGGTGGCCGCCTATTCAAAATTTCATAACATGTTTTGTTCAATGATTTGACTGTAAGGACTCGGTTTAAAATGTGGCACGCGGTAGTCACTGCCTCCCCCCAAAACATGGTAGGAAGCTTTGAATCCGAAAGCATAGTCCTTGCAGCCTCAATCAATGTTCTGTTTTTACGTTCGGCCACCCCATTCTGTTGTGGTTCATATGGTGCACTGAATTGATGCACGATGCCCTTTGATAGGCAATATACACCAATTACAGAGTTTTTAAATTCAGTCTCATTATCACTACGTATATTTTTAACCCTTGTTCCGTAGGAATTCTCCACTTGGTCTAAGAACCCGATGAGCTTTGTAGCCGTCTCGTCCTTCGTACCTAAAAAGAAAACCCAAGAAAACCGTGAGTAATCGTCGGTGATAACTAAGCAAAACCAACTACCTCCAATACTCCTTTTGTTGATTGGGCCGAAAAGGTCCATATGCAACAAATCGAATGTCGAGGTTATGGAATTCAGCTTCTTGGACTTGTGTGTCTTTTTATGTTGCTTGCCCTTCATGCACGGTAGACACTTGTCTTCAAATTGAAAGCTCTTCAAAGGCACACCTTGCACCAAACCATTCTTCGTTATGTAGTTCATTTTCCTTAGGTGCAAGTGAGCCATGCGTCTGTGCCACAAAACCGATTCCGTCTCCGAAGCTTTTGATAGTAAGCAGATCGGACCCATCGAATTATCTGGCTTGTTCATGTCGAGCATGTACAAGTCATTCTTCCTTGGATCCCGCATCAATATCCAATCTTCAGGTATCTTGAATCCCGACTTTAGCACTAACGCCTCAGTGTCAGTAAATAACACCGAGTTCTTCTTATCACAGATTTGAGATACACTAATGAGATTATGAACCAGTTTATCAACGTGATAAACTTGATCCAATGTAATCGTCCCATTAGTGACTTCTCCAGTTCCAGTGATATTTCCTCCTTTGTTGCCCGCGAATGATACAAATCCCCTACTACCCCCCTTGAAGTCTGTGAGAAGACTTCTTTCCCCCGTCATGTGCCTGGAGCAACCACTGTCGACGAACCACTTGTTGTTTGGACCGGTAGTTATCTCCTGCACATGAAAGAAAAATAGGTTAGTTATCACGGGGAACCCAAGCCATGACTGACTTGGTAATACCATTCTCGTCCACATACTTGAACTCTTTCAAGTACCCATCTCGCCTTTCAGGTGACTTGGGCCTTTGAACTGAATTCTGTTGTGGTGCCGAGTGATTTAGATTCACTCTTTGCCTTTGAGTAGGCATTTGTTGTGATGCTCTAGAATAAGTCTTATTATAATGCATTTCAGACTGTGATCCCTGAGCTTTTACCGGAACATATTGTCTAACAGGAGTATGTGACCTAACTGGAGTGTGTGACCTGCTAGGTGTTGTGCTCCTATAGACTTGATGAGGTGCTGACCTAGATTGATTAATGACACGATTCGGTGAATTTGTCCTAACCACTTCTTTTGGTCCAACCTTAACCGGTGTTGGTTTCACAACAGGTTTTGGTGCGGCCTGCACAGTTTTCTCGGTACTCTGAGAACTACTCGTGCTCGCCACACTTGGTGAGGGCTTAACAGGTGTTGGGTTCACTGTCTTAGGGGTAACATCAGCTTTCCTATTTGGACAGTGAGAAGCAACGTGCCCTTTCTCGTGACATCTAAAGCAAGACATCTTATCCATGGACTTTTTGGTTGGTCCCTTAGATCTAGGTGTCTCACTGGTGTCTACTTCCCTTGGTACATCTATTGTGTCTGACTCTTCGACCTGGTCAGCCCATGAAATTTTCTGTTTTCCTGCAGGTGTTTCACTGGAGGAAGACACAAATTTCACTTTCTTGACCTTGACGGTTGAGTCAGTCACCTTAGGTGTATTTTCAACTTTAGTCTCAGGTGTAGGTTCAGGTAGGTCCTCTAAAACTACTGTCTTGTCAGTTTTCTCCTGAGGCTGAGGCACATAGTTATCATTGAAAGGTGGAGGAATTTCGTGAAAACCTAGACCTACAGGTTTCTTAGACTGTCTTTGGGCATCTAAGACTTTCCCTAGGTTTAGGCTCGAATTCCTAAACTTTTCCAGCTTGCTATTTGCCTCGGCTACCTTAACCTTGGTCTCGGCTAGCTCTATGTCCTTGTCTTTCAGACTTTTGGTCAAGGCCTCTACATGCTCATACATAAGTTCTATCCTAACACACTGCTCACTCAGTTTGTCTTTTAGAACGATTACATCTTGAGCATCAGCCTTAAGCTTTTCTTTCAAATCTTGTTTTATGTCATTTAGGCTAGCATTTTCTATTTTTAAGTTTTCATTTTGAGCAGCTATGGTCTTATGTGAGTCTAAGACTAGATTTAACCTATCGTTAGAACTAACACATAAAGCACATAAATCACGAAATAGAGAATTAGAAAGACTAACCTTAGAGTTATCAGATTCCACGTTGGCCATCTGAGCAGCAAACTCCAGCACGGTCTGATCATTCGCTTTCTCTACCCACATCGGACTGTTTTCCCTTGTGGTCTGCTCATCTTCATCACAACCATTCTCCGTAACTTCAGCCATGAAAGCTCTAGCATTGGACTCCGGATGTGAACTCCAGTCATAGGAACCATCTAGCTGTCTGTCAGAAGTGACATTGGATATCAGACCCGCTAGATTGGCTTGACCAGATGAAGAACTCGGAAGATATCTCTGTTGGGACTGATTTTGGTACTGTCCTTGGTGCTGACTCTGTCCTTGGTATGATTCTACCTTCGGTCTTTGACACTCCCTCGCGAAATGTCCCAATCCCTGACAGTTGTAGCATTTGACCTTGGACTTATCAAATCCTATCCCCTTGTTATTCATCTGGAGATTCCTTCCAGTTCTCTTTATGAATCTCTTAACCCTCTGGGTTACCATGGCCAGTTGCCATTTAAGATCCATCTCCTCTAAGTCATCAGGGTCGACCTGATCGTAATCTTCATCCCAAAGAGCCGGATCATTAATCTTCCCTTGAACGCAATTTCCGTATGCGGCCACAAACGAAGCAAGCAGATTCAGATGTTCTTCCGCCGACTTTGCGCTCATTGGCATTTTCGAATAGTTCTGACTGGTCGATGCCTGTTGTACTTGAGATTGCGGTTCTTTCGATCTTCCTAACCCTAAGAACGCGCGATTTAGAGAGTCTTCGGACTCTGGTGGTGATGACGTTTCTCCGGTGAAAAACGCTGTAGCACTCTTCTGATCAGCTGTCACTGATGATTTTGATGTCTTTCCAAAATACATAGCCGGATTTTGGACTTGCTCGTAATCAGTCTCAGCCTTTATCATTTCGAAGTGATATGCCCTCAACGTTCCCACGATGTCATCCAGCGATTGAGCATAGTATTTATCTTCATTCAGCTTAATCATAGCCACGTACATAGCCCATTTGGCCGGTAGGGCATCAAGAAGCTTGTTGTTCTTGTCTGTGTCAGAATACTCAATACCATGACTTTCAAGCTCTGTTATCAGATGATAAAATCGTGTGATAATATCATCCAACTGTTCATCCTTAAGAGCCTTGAAAATTGCAAACTGTTGGGTCAACAGCTCTGTACGCTTTCTACGTACCCGTGGATTACCCTCACACCGTTTCTGAAGAGACTCCCAAAGCTCTTTCGACGTCCTCTGAGTCCGAAATGTGTGCAAGATATCTTGAGGTAATGCCATTCGGATAATAGAGAAAGCCTTGTTTTCAGCTTCAAATAGTTTCTTGTCATCCTCTTTCATCATCTGGTATGACAGAACCTTTTGACGGCCTTCTACCTCAGATACTGGTGGAATGTACCCTTCATCAATGCACACCCACATGCGCATGTCGTTGAATCGTACAAAATCCGTGAATCTATCCTTCCACCAGTAGTAATCCTCAACTTTCATCAGCTTAGGTGGTGCATTAGCCTTCCCGACTTCGTGATCCATTTCAAGGAATTTCTGAAGGTTTGACATCTTTTCTGAAAGAATTTGAATTTGAACTTAATTAACTTAATTAGAAACTGATTTAAATTAACTTATTCGAATCTAGATAGATTCGAATCTAATTAATATTTAATCTTTTGAAATTAAATTCGGTTAAGTCTTAAAAGTCAAGTAGATTCGAAATAATGTCAGATTCGAGGAACTCCCTAGATTCGAAGTGATGACAGATTCGAAGGAGACTATAGATTCGAACACCCTTAGAATCGAAGGCACAATAGAATCGAAATTCAGCAGAATCGAAGCACAGAATCGAAACAGTATAGACTCGAAACAAACTCGAAACAGTATAGACTCGAGATCCAATTCGAATGTAATAACAGATTCGAAACACCACAGACTCGAAACTGACTGAAATTGACTCGATAGGAGCGTATTTTGGTTAGACTCGAAAAATAAAGTAAAACCCTAATTACCCCTATAGATTCGAGCGCCGCAAACTCGAAAAACGGCTAACACTTTGATTTTTTGACGTTTTACGGATTAAATCACTATTTTTCAAATGAAAAATAATGATTTCGACCAAAAACGTGAAAAACGACAAAGTGTTTCCCGAATATGAATTTGCTAAGCTCAAAAACACGTTTTTGAGAGAAAAACCGTCCAACTAGCGTCAAGAAACCTAGAATGTTTCTGATGAACACGAAGAACACCACGAACACTCCGTAGGCTCTGATACCACTTGTAAGGTCTACCACTGACAGATCTATCTAGACGCGGACCCGTTAACGAGTGCGGAATCCTCGTTGACGGTCAGACGGACAACTCTCAACCAACGGAAACACGGAGACTATTAGACGCTGAACGAACGACACACGAACGATCCTACGTACTAATTCTCTCCGAAACGGGACTCACCTAGCTGATAAACTCGAGATCGCCTATTGCTTAATTCCTCACGAATTCTGCCAAAGGTCTGCTAATGATTCGAGTCTATCCCTAATTATAGGCCCTGATTCGAGTCTGTTGTGGGCCAACCTCGAATCTGGCCTAAGGCCCATTCGAATCTGTCCATCTGACAGATTCGAATCTAGCCTATTCGAATCTAAGGACTCATTCGAATCTATCACAGATTCGAATGTATCCTTTTATGCAATTCGAATCTAACCTATACACTTAAACACTTACGTGATGAAACTTATGTTTTAACTTATGCTTGACATACTCTTTGACTTTTATGTTTGAACTTCTTGTAATATGTACATCAAGTTCAAACACACAATCAATAACCGACAAACACATATTAAACATATATATCAATAACACTTGTTAATATTCAGAATATTACTAAAATCATAACGCAGATCGTTTAGACTGCTATCGTCACACAGGGTGTACCAACAAATGGGAGTATTCTAAATAAAGACATAATAAGTAGATAAAGATCAAGTCACCTGAAGGGAGAGTTCTACAAATCAATGTTGAGAAAGTTGAAGGTGTCCATTGCTTCATCTCAAGAGACAAAGCTTGTAAATATTTGTCTAAGGGCATGAATCGTATATTTGCTACGTTGCTTTCGATTCAAATTCTAAGAACATAAAGAAATCGATGGTAGATGTCCAAATCGTCTGAGAGTTTCCAACACATTTCAGGAGTGCCACCTGAACGAGAAGTTGAACTTTAAATAGATTTGACTCCTGGCGTAGTTGCTATTGCCAAAGTCCTATACAGATCTGCACATGCAGAAATGAAGTAGATGTTAAAGCAATTTCAAGAAGTATTGGAAAAAGTTTTATCTGACCGAGTTCTCTTATATTGGATGCATCAATTTTGTTTGTCAAGAAGAAGATGAAACCTTCCGAATGTGCATAAACTATAGAGAACAGAATAAGGTGACAATAAATAATAAATATCTATTTCCCAGAATTGACGACCTCTTTCATCAACTTCAAGGAGCCAGTTACTTTCAAAGATTGAAATTCATTATGGGTATCAACAGCAAAAAGTCAGGGAACAGGACGTCCTTAAGATAGCTTTCGGAACAAGATACATATATTACGAGTTCCTAGTAATGCCGCTTGGACTAGCGAATGCCCTAGCTGCACTCATGGATCTCATGAATCGCGTGTGTAGACCAATGCATGAAAAATCAGTTTTTGCTTTCATTGAGGATTTACTGATATATTCTAAGAAAACCCATATATATAACAACATAAAGCTTAGACAATAAGTAAATTACAATTGAAATCTCTAGCAGTATACCAATATCCAACAAAAAAAAACCAAATAAACATAAGGGTGTCGTTGATTTTTCATCGGACATATCACTTATTAGTCCCCTAGAGTTCATCTTGGTTCGGCTCTTCCGTTAGGTTGAGCTATTGATGATTAACCTGTGCAATGCACATAACATGCATAAGCTTACATGGCTTAGTGAGGTCGTGTGTGTATCTCTTTTTATAAAATATACAACACTCAACAAGAATATTTATATTCACATACGACAAAATAATGCCCATAGTTTTGGGATCCCGGTTATTGCATTAGGACCTCTCAATATCGATGCTTGGCTACTCGTGATACTTCATGAAACAAATCCAAACCCTAAAGATAAGGATTCCATGAACATGAATTGGAACGGCTAAACCGAATCCATGAATTTGATCTATTACACAACAACCCATAAATACATGACAAGTTATTCATAAATATCAAACAATGCATCAAGTAGCATCTAAGCACGTATTCATACTATACGTGCAATCCCAATTTGTTTTGAAAGACAGGAAAACTCACCTTAGCTCTAGATATAACTACTTTCTAGAACCGATAAATATACTCATAAATATTTTTTAAGGTTTTGTTAACATAAGGAATGAATCTTCACAACTATGCTTCAAAACTCAATCTTTCATTTTTTTCTCTATCTGTGAGACTTAAACCAACAGTCTTTTTGAAACACCACATTCTATAAACGTGGCGCATTCAACAAAATCTACATCATAAACCTTGAAAGCAATTTAATTAAACGTTATCTAAGTTTAAACCTCAATATCATTACAAATTTAAAAAAAACCATAATATTTAGAGTAAACTAAACTAATATATTTAGTTATTTCAACCAAATCGAAAGTCTAGGGATCTACCCATCCCAATTACAGGTTCATATTATTAAAGTGCGGATGTCCTTCAGATACCACGAATCCTAAAACTCTAGATCCTAAAGCTAGTGCCTTACTGTAGGTCCCTAAAGTTTCCCTACAGTATTGTTCTAAGTTGTAGAGGAGGGGGGTGAATACAGCAAATTAAATTTCAACACTCTTTTCTCAATGTTTGTGTATATTAACAAATGTTAATTACAAACAAGCTTGACTGCGCAAAGGTTCAAGCTGAGATGATAGTTACAACAGTTGTTTCAACTTATCTAAGACACACTCAGACTAGATAAAATGAATACACTCACTTAGATGAACTCACTGTTTTTACAAGACATAGATGGACAGCTTGAGGATGAACAGATTAGACACACGTACTGTTATATTCAAGCAGACTTGCATGCATGAAAAACACACTTTAATGCACGATCTGATTTCTCACTCTTAGATGTCTCACAATCCTTAGAAGCTTCCTTTTATACTCTCACTGAGAATCTCAGTGAAGCTTCTTCATTGGACAATGAGAAAGTGTGATGTCTTTCCAAAAAGACAAAACACCTTTTCTACACACTTTGATAAAGCAGACTTGTCTTCATGTGCCAGAATCTTTGTCTTTTCCTTTTTGTCACTGTTGCATAAGGCTTTAACCAAAAGAGGAATGTCAACTTTGCATCTTTTTTCTTTTGTTAAGGCCATTTTGATATAAAGAAAGGTCTGTCACCCTTTTCAGATATCCGTTTGTCTTCATGTAACAGAGCAGCGTAGGCACGCTTTTGCAGTTACTGTTTTCCATTTTGTCTTCGACTTGTAAATTGATCTTGTAGCCAAAAACAATACATGAGAACTTGAAAACATATTTCATAAAGTGTTGAGCCAGTTCACAAAGAATAGGTTTTGTTCACAAAGAACAGAACACTTAGAATCTGTCCAAGCTGCTCAACAGAACAGAGCAGCATGGACAGTTTATGTCCAGCCTGTTCAGCAGACAGAACAACTTGGACAATCTGCCTTTGTTGCAACGAATGCAACAGGGTAAACAACTTTGGCTGATATTGCAAATCATTTTTCAGGTTTCAATAAGGCATAAACAGGCCTTAAATTATACCTTCAAGTGCATCAAACAGGTTTGATTAAAAATCTCACCCTAAGATGTAGAGCAGGTTTGACTGAGGCTTTTTTGTGCCTAACAATCTCCCCCTATTTGCAATAATCAGTCTAAGCTGATTTTATCAATAATCACTATACATTTTTACAATACATCTTACTGAAATGAAATTACAACATTAAAGTAAAGTAAAAGGTTAGTTTATATATACTGATTTTTGATTACATAAACAACATATGTTTTTAAAAAAGTACAACTGATGTACTAGTGTATATTAGAACAGATGTAAAAATAAAACAAAAAGTTACAACTGATGTAACAAAGTACAACTAATATACTAAAAAATTCAACACTTTGGATTGTTGATGATGGGAGAAAATAATGGCAAGCCTGTCCAACAGATGGACAGCTTCCATTCCTCACCTACTCAGATAGTAGATGGACAACATGACAGTGGTGGTGGCAATCCTACTTGAAACATTCTTTAAAGCTCATCCCTGGTTTCCTCCAAATCTTGAATTTCAACTCTGAGGAACATAAATTTGGGATGTTAAAGCTCCCCTCTTACATAGAAGCCTCTGAGCTGATCCCAGATGGCTGCTCTCCACTTTCCAGATTGCCTGAAGGAGTTTGCAAGTCTGAATGCTACAAGCTACTTGAGACCTACTTTGTGTAGGTCTGATGCTCTCTGAAAGCACTTCTTCTTTGTCAGGGGATCTACAAAAAATGCCCCCAACTCAGCTTCTTCAATCAGCTTGCCTTCTTCAAATTCTACTCCTTTGGGCAGGCTGTGGTCAACTCCTTTGATCTCTACTGCATAGTAACCTTGTTCAATCAAGATCAGGAGTTCCTCCAGCTCTGAATCCTTTTTGTTCCTCTTGGCCTTTATTTCGGGGTAAATCACTGAGACACCCTTACTTAAATCTTCTGAGATCAGGCCAAGGTCTTTCACTCTTTCCATAAGCTTTTTGACATATGCCCTGATAGTCTTAGCCATTTCAGTCTTAGACTGGCTCAGGGTAACTGCCAACTCCACCCATTCTTTACACCCCATCTGTGCAACATCAGTGTAGTCATATGATTCCAGTTCTGGGTCTGTTGCACCCATTCTGGTTATTTGTAGTTTCCACTGTTTGCCTTTTCTTGAAATGGGCACAGCTTTGACAATAGCTTCCTTGGCAAGTCTTCTATCAGAAACATCAAAGAACTTTTTGCTTGCCAGGTTGTCAAACTGTATCTGGGCTCTTGCAGAGGATGCTTGTTTGGACTTGGTCACAGAGACCGGAGCATCCTTTTCCTTACCACCTTCCTTTTCACCCGCTGACTCTCTAGCAGCTTCAAGCAGTTTTCTTTGCACATCCAAAGAGGGCATTTTAATTTTGCTTGCCTCTTTGAATGCAAGAGATATGGCAGCTTTGGCTGAGGCTTCATCCTTTCTTAGTGTTTCTAGGGCTTCAAGTTGTTCATCTCTGAGCTCATAGTATTTCTCCATAGAAACACCCATTTCCATAGCCCTTGCCTTATCAAACTTTAGCTGCGATGCTCTTTGGTGGTCAGGGTTAAAAGCTGCTTTCTTCTTTCCTTTGGCTGTTGTAGTTTGAACATCTTCCGGAATCTCTTCCTCTTCTTCTTCTTCTTCCAAAATCAGATGCCTCCTTCTGCCTGGCCTGTCCCCAGTAATGGATTCCTCCCCCTTTGTTTGTGCAGGGTTTGGAGATCCAACATGAGTAGGCTGAGCAGCTTTAGTGTGATGGGAGCCATCTGCTGTTGGACCTGTTCCTGATGGACCTGCTGCTTGACCAACAAATGTTGATTTTTCTTTAGAAGGAGAAGAAGTTTTCTCCCCCTTAGACATAGTCTTTGAGGCAGACAACCTCTCCCCCTTTTAAGGAGATGGACCAGCACCTTCAACAACTGGTATGCCTAGAGAAACAAATTCAGCAGGCTTCGCAGCAGTTTTGGTAGCAGGTTTGGGGCCAACCAGGCTATGCACTAAGAAAGCCAGATTTTTCTTAACCTCTGCTAGTTGGGTAAGGCAGGTCTGAAGAGAAGAGGATTGGGAATCAACAATTGAGGACAACTTGAGTAGGTTTTCTCTGTCAGAAGTTGTGAACAGCAAACTTTGAAGTTGTGCAAGATGTAACTCAAGAGAGTCCTGCACATCATCAACATTTGCTGACACAGAATTGGACAGAGAAACAATTAGAGAGTTCAAGCTGGCCAAGGTAGTAGGAAGGATAGTGGTGTAAGTTGTGAGTAGAGTTGACAGCTGTTGGGATATTGCTGTCATGGGGGACACAGAGTCCTGCTGATGGGAGAGAATAAAGGAGAGAGTAGTGGAAACATTTTGCAGTTGTGCAGTGAGTGCAAGCAGCTGTGAGGACTGGTCAGGTTGTGGAGTGGCTGGAAAGGAATTCCTGAACAAATCAAAGAATCCTTGGAGTTGGGCAGACACAGAGTCTGAGATTATTGATGGTAGGGAAGTCATGGAATTTTCCAAAGATCCAACTTTGTTGGTCAGCAAAGAAAGCTAATCCTTCAAAGGAAGATCTTTGGGGGATGGGGGACTGTGGGTAGATTGTTTGGAGTGTGTAGAGGGAGATGAATGAGATGAGGATGAGGCAGGTGTTTGGGGATGTGATGGAGAGGGAAGGGTGACTCTGGACAGAAGCTCCAGAGCCTGGGCAAAAGTAATATGGCCCGGCTTGGAGGGGTCAATGGGTCCCTCAGCAGTGGTTGTATCTGCTTCATCAGAAGAAGGGGTAGAGGTTGGTAGCCTTTCAGATGCTGCCTATGTTGCAGCACCTTCATTAAGGCCTGCTGATGGCTTTTGCATATGAGGTGCAGCCTCACCAGAGTGATGGTATGTTCCCTGAGGTTCATCAGCTTGGGATGTTGGTCCTTCAGCAGCTGTTGGGTGTACAACAGCTGTATCACGAGGAGCAGAAGTTAGAGGCTGATCTAGTGGATGGTCTAATCCAGCAGGTTTGGCACCTTGTGCAGACTCAGGGTGTGAAGAAGTACGGGGTGGAGACTGTGTGGAATCAGTATGGAGTGGAGTGAACTCCTGTCTTTCAATATTCTCAGCCTGTTGGGAGGCTGGAATAGTGGACGTGGTAGTCTCCTTATGTACAACTGGCTCCTATTGGGAGGAACCAGAGGGCCTAGGCTGACTCAGGGTAGACTCTTGTTGGAGTGAAGCCTGCTCCAAATGTGCTCCAAATGTGCTGAACGTTCTCCCAAAATAGGAGAAACAGCAGGGGTTGCTTCTTTTTCAACTAAACCCTGTTGAGAGGGATCAGAGGGGCTAGATGGGTCGGTTGTTTTCTTTTGGCTAAGGTTTTGCGTCTGTATAGTCTGAGAGATGATGTGGAGGATGACTATTGTGGAGAAGAGATGAGGGAATCTGTTTGGACTGGTGGGGAGACTGGGTCAGAAACAGGTGGGTTGGCCTGTTCCATAGTCTTAGGTGCCACAGAGGCACCAGCCACAAAGGTTTCAGGTTCAACAGATGAACCAGGGTGAGAAGCCTGCTCCCCCTCAGCCACAGAGGCTGATGGGGCAGACTTGGACTTGGCTATTTTAGCCTTCTTGTGGACGGGCTCAGCTTCAGTCGTTTCCAGGGTCCTTTTAACAAATTTGACCCTAGATTTGGATTTTCCCTTGGGAGCAGTCTCTGGATACACCCTCACAGCAGAGGGTCCTTCCACTATTCCTAGCAACCTCCTCATTGGTGTTGACAGAGGAGGTTCATTTGGGAGTACAGGGGTGTAGAAAATTCTATTCCCTATTACATGGAATGCAGCAGTACGTAGTAGAGGCTGAGAATTATAGAGTTGCTCACCACAGATGTGCTTGAAAATGAGACTTAAAAACCTGGGATATCGAACAGCAGATGGACGTGTTTCCAGCTGCACTAGGTTCCTCAATTTCATGAAAATCCATCTTGCCATGTTGATTGTAGTCTCATCCACAAGCTGTAGGACTATTGGAATCTCATCACGGCTGAGTTGGTCGAATGAACCAAGGTTGTTAATCCTGTTAACAAGGTTGTTAATCCTGTTATCCAGTGTGATAGTGGGACCGTCATAGACAGTACACAAAGTATCCCATATCTCCTTCGCAGTCTTCATTTTCTCAACCTGTTTGAACACATCACCAGGAAGAGAAATGACTAGGTTATTCCAGGCTTTTGCATCAAGAGCAACCAGCCTTTTGTCTTCATCAGACCATTGAGCTTTGGCATTCTCAAAGGTTCTGATCTCAGGGTCAGCTCTTTTAAGAGCAGGAGTGGTAGTAGTAACAGAAGTTGGCACATAGGGACCTTCCATTACTATCTCTGGCAGTTGTACGTCCAGATTCTCTAAGTAGAGCATCATTCTACAATTCCAACCAGAAAAGTTTTGATGATTGAACTTGGGGGGTTTTGCCATTGACCCATTATCATAGTAAGAGGAGGAACTTGCAGCACTGTTGTCCATGGGAAAGTAGGGAGAATGAGAGATCTAGAGTTGACAGACACTCTATCTGCTCTGATACCAGTTGTAGGTCCAAAAAGGTTTCCCTAAAGTATTGTTCTAAGCTGTAGAGTGGGGGGGGGGTGAATGCAGCGAAATAAATTTCAACAATCTTTTCTCAATGTCTGTGTATACTATTAACAAATGTAAATTACAAACAAGCTTGACTGCGGAAAGGTTCAAGCTGAGATGACAGTTACAATAGTTGTTTCAACAAATCTAAGACACACTCAGACAAGATACAATGAATACACTCACTTAGATGAACTCACTGTTTTTACAAGACACAGACGGACAGCTTGAGTATGAACAGCTTAGACACACGTACTGTTATATTCAAGCAGACTTGCATGCATGAAAAACACACTTTAATACACGATCTGATTTCTCACTCTTAGATGTCCCACAATCCTTAGAAGCTTCCTTTTTATACTCTCACTGAGAATCTCAGTGAAGCTTCTTCATTGGACAATGAGAAAGTGGAATGTCTTTCCAAAAAGACAAAACACCTTTTCTGCACACTTTGATAAAGCAGACTTGTCTTCATGTGGCAGAATCTTTGTCTTTTCCTTTTTGTCACTATTGCATAAGCCTTTAACCAAAAGAGGAATGTCAACTTTGCATCTTTCTTCTTTCGTTAAGGCCATTTTGATATAAGAAAAGGTCTGTCACCCTTTTCAGATATCTGTTTGTCTTCATGTAAGAGAACAGCGTAGGCAGGCTTTTGAAGTTAGTGTTTTCCACTTTGTCTTCGACTTGTAAACTGATCTTGTAGCCAAAAACAATACATGATGAGTTGGAAACATATTCCATAAAGTGTTTAGCCTGTTCACAAAGAACAGGTTCTGTTCACAAAGAACAGAACACTTAGAATCTGTCCAAGCTGCTCAACAGAACAGAGCAGCGTGGACAGTTTATGTTCAGCCTGTTCAGCAGACAGAACAGCTTGGACAATCTGCCTTTGTTGCAACGAATGCAATAGGGTAAACAGCCTTGGCTGATATTGCAAATTACTTTTCAGGTTTCAATAAGGCATAAACAGGCCTTAAATTATACCTTCAAGTGCATCAAACAGGTTTGATTAAAAATCTCTCCCTAAGATGTAGAGCAGGTGTCACTGAGGCCTTTTTGTGCCTAACACTTACTCTTGTCAGCTAAACCTGAAAAGTTGTCTCCACAATCGGTGTGAGCCGTCACATAACGAGTAACAACTTTAATAGCACCAATAGAATCAATATTAATAATAAAAGTTAACAGACACAAATTCGACATGTGTAGCACCCGTCCTTCCCAACAGTGTATCGATGCATAGAGTAATCTGTGTAGCATTCGGTCTTCCCGGTAATGCATACGCAGTAACATAGCTCATGGCACTCCAGACTTACAGTGTATGAAATAAACTTACAGTCACATAGGCATGCAATCATCAAATAAATACATAGTATGCAAACCGGGGAATAATGGTTCTCATATAATAGCCCATTGTCATTAAAAGAATTAAGTTAAGGCAATAATCGAAAAGCATAGCAAGAGAAACGTAATAGATATCAAGTAAAATATATCATAAATGATCATTCGTGGAATTAATTCAATTAGTCACACTGCCCCCAATCCGTACTCGCCAAGCGACTACCTGCAATTAACTAAAAGCACTAACGAAAGCCACACGTCTCAAAAAAGTTACTAGATTCCTAATATCATAGTACATTGCCAATTTATCAATATCCTTATCTCTATAATTTACTAAGTCAGTTATCTACGTTATTATTTAAAGTCCAAGGGACTAATTCGATAAATTTCTTTTTACTCGTTAAAATTATCAAGGTTGCAAAATTTATATTTTCTTAAGTTACTAAACCAAAATAAAAGGTATAGATTTAATAATATATGAAGAACCATAAGTTCATAACCGTTTATAAAAAGTTGATACTCTTTAAGATATATTTATGAATCCATTTGGTTTCTTTAGATCCAATATAAAATAACTAAGTTAATAACCCAATTAAAAAATCCAATTTATCAACAGAATTTGTAACAAGAAATGGCCCAAAGTTAATTAAAATCGGCCCAACATAAATTAAATAAGGTAAAGCTAATTAAATAAACCTATCAGTTAATATTAATTTAATAAGCCTAACGTGATTATATAACAATGGCCTAAGTAATAAACTAATTATTTATAAGCCCCAATTCACAACTTGAATAAGAGATGTATATATATAGAGAACAATAAGCTATTTCTACATCACATTTCATTATGAATATAAGCTCCAGCATAGATAATGAATATTTAACATAGGTGGATGTGGATTTATTACCTCAAGAATTCAAGAATGGTGATGAAGGCAATGATTAAATTATCGGCTTCAGTATTCTAGCCCCTAAATTCATAAAAAAAAACCTAGATCTTAGTGTGTGTGAATGTATGTGTTCTATGGAGGGATCTGTAATGCGTAATTTATGAATGGGATACACACAAACATCTATATATATATATACATACATATATATATATATATATATATATATATATATATATATATATATATATATATATATATATATATATATATATATATATATATATATATATATATATATATATATATAGAGATATATATATATATATATATATATATATATATATATATATATATATATATATATATATATATATATATATATATATATATATATATATATATTATATATATATATATATATATATATATATATATATATATATTATATATATATATATATATATATATATATATACATATATATATATATATATACATACATATATATATATATATATATAGTAGGCACAAAAAGGTCTCAGTCAAACCTAATCTACATCTTGGGGGAGATTTTTAATCAAACCTGTTTGATGCACTTGAAGGTATAACTTAAGGTCTGTTAATGCCTTATTGAAGCCTGATAAGTGATTTGCAATATTGTGTTGTATTTGTTGCAACTAAGGCAAATTGTCCAAGCTGTTCTGTTCTGTTGAACAGGCTGGAAATAAACTGTCTACGCTGCTCTATCCTGTTGAGCAGCTTGGACAAATACTAAGTATCTTGTTCTTTGTGAACAGAACATGTTCTTTGTGAACAGGTTAAACACTTTATGGAATATGTTTCCATGTCCTCATATATTGTTTGGACTACAAGATCAGTTACAAAGTCAAAGACAAAGTGAAAATACAGGTGCTGCAAAAGCTTCCTACACTGTTCTGTTACATGAAGACAAAGGGATATCTGATATAGGTGACAGGCCATTTCTTATATCAAAATGGCCTTAACAAAAGATGAAAGGTTCAAAGTTGACATTCCTCTTTTAGTTATAGGCTTCTGCAATAGAGACAAAAAGAAAAAGACAAAGATTCTGCCATAAAGAGACAAGTCTGCTTTATCAGAATGTGCAGAAAAGTTGTTTTGTCTTTTTGGAAAGACATCCCACTATCTCTTTGTCCAATGAGGAAGCTTCACTGAGATTCTCAGTGAGAGTATAAAAGGAAGCTTCTAAAGATTGTGAGAGAACCAAGAGTGAGAAATTATCAGAACTTCTCTAGATGGAATTGCAGAATGATGCTTTACTAAGAGAATCTGGATGTACAACTGCCAGAGATAGTAATGGAAGATCCATATGTGCCACCTTCTGTTACTACTATCACTCCTGCTACTGAAGGAGCTGTTCCTGAGATCAGAACCTTTGGAAAGGCAAAAGCTCAATGCTCTGATGAAGACAAAAGGGTGGTTGCTCTTGATGCAAAGGCCAGGAACAATCTGGTTATTTCTCTTCCTGATGATGTGTTCAAACAAGTTGAGAAAATGAAGACTGCAAATGAGATGTGGGATACTTTGTGTACCGTCTATGATGGTCCCACTATCACACTGGATAACAGGATCACCAATCTTGTTAGATAGTATGAACTCTTCTTTGCAAAGCCAAAGGAGTCTCTCACTTAAACCTATACTAGATTCATTGCTCTAATCAATGATCTCAAAGCTGTTGGGATCACCAAGGACAGCCTAACTCTGGTAAACAAGTTTTTCATATTCTGCCAGAGGAATGGAATTATTTCTCTACTATCCTAAAAAACTCAAGCACCATCAAAAGTATGGACCTAGTCAATTTGTATGGGTCCTTACTAAATGATGAGCAGTCTAGGCAATAGAAAAGAAATGCCTTGGAGATGTCCAAAAGACGTGATGCCTTAGTGGCTAGCGTGAGACAACCTGCTGGTCAAGTGTGTGATGTGTTCACACAGGCTGATCAACAGGATGATGATGAAATGGAAGAGGTGTGTGAGGAAGAAGACTGTGAAGATCTTACTGAAATAGATGATGAGCAAATGATTGAAATGCTTGTTAGAAAATTTAATAAGAAGAGGTTTGGTGGAAAAATGCTGCAGAAGAAGTCATGTGCCTTCAAAAGAAAGCATTTGACAAAACTAAGGCTGAGTAAATGCGGCAAAACTGGTCATATAGCTGCTGACTGTGTGTCTAAAGCTGTTGGCTCATCATCCAAACCATACAAGACAAACAAGGATGATGGGTACAGGTTAAGTACTTAATGGCCATGGCTAAGCTGAGAAAGTTGGAAGACTGAAAGGTCTACGACTGCAAGATCTATCTAGACGCGGATCCGTGAACGAGTGCGGAATCCTCGTTGACGGTTAGACGGACAACTCTCAACCAACGGAACACGGAGACTATTAGACACTGAACGAACGACACACGAACGATCCTACGAACTAATTCTCTCCGAAACGGCACTCACCTAGCTGATAAACTCAAGATCGCCCTTTGCTTAATCCCTCACGAATTCTGCAAAAAGTCTGATAATATTTCGAGTCTATCCCTAATTATAGACCCTGATTCGAGTCTGATGTGGGCCAAACTCGAATCTGGCCCAAAGCCCATTCGAGTCTGTCCATATTGACAGTCTCGAATCTAGCCCATTCGAATCTAAGGTCTCATTCGAATCTATCTCAGATTCAAATGTATTCCCTTAAGTAATTCGAATCTAGCCAAAATACTTAAACTCTTAAGTGATAAAACTTATGATATTACCTTATGATTGATTTTATCTTTGAACTTTATGTTTGAACTTCTTGTAATACGTTACATCAAGTTCAAACATACAAACACTAATAAGCATCAATCATATATAATATATTTATAGCAAACACATGCTAAATCACAATGTAAGACCACTTAGACTGCTATCGTCACACGGGATGTACCAACAGACTCCCCCTTGACGATAGCTTCTAATAATTCACACATTTGATTTAAGAACTTGGTTTATTTATTGATTCAAAACACTACCAGCATACAGACCTTTCTCGACGCATACCTTGACCACATTTTCATACTTACTAGCCTCAGTATCCATATGTGCGTCACTGGAAATCTTACAATTATACAAAATCTGCAGATCTTCTTTAGATAGGTTTACCAGGTGAAGCGGGTCATAGACTCTAAGAATAACATTTTCTTCTAAGTCTTCCATAACCGCTTCCCCAGTTTCCGTGTCAGCATACCACCACTTCAGATTCTTCAGAATATTTTGTGGCATTGGCTTGAGAGGAACCTTCCTAAGACATCTAGCCGGCTTATAGTGAATCCTCATCCAAGGTCGTCCAGTTAGAGGATCAATACGTGACGGATCCTCTACTCTTCTCCCGACCCTTGGATTCAAACGTTCGAACTTCCTTGATCTCCCTTCCTTTCTTATGATTCATTCGATTACGCTCGCGTAGGGATCATCGCCAATGTTTATAAGATCTTTCCAGGCTAGCGCAGTGATTTCGATTTTTTGGCAGGGAGTTGAACGCTTTTAAAGTTCGCCTCATGTACTGAAGCCCGTCTTTTCTCTTTATTATAAATAGCTGCAGATCTCTGTCAAAGAACCAGCTTAAAATTCGCTCAGACAGCTTCCCAGTACCTGGCACTCTCATTGTCTTTTTAATTGCTGCTTCCTTCTCTTCAGCCCTGAACCATAGCTTTCGTTTTTCTTCATTAGTTAGCTCTCTTGCAGGTTCCTCTGTCGATGGCTGAGGATTCAATGCAGCATTAACTATATCTGCATCGACAATTTTATTTCCGTCAATCATGTAAGTATCAGTGATAGGATTCTGCTGCACAACTATCTCGTCAGCTTCATCATCCTCATCAGCAAGTACTTCATCATCCAGTCTACTATCTCCCCTGGCACAAACTCCCCTTCCTCCAGCTCTTCATCTTCATTATCAAAACCTACATCCAGTGGATCATCATCGAGATCCATGAGCGCTTCAATCATCTCACTGATCTCAAAGTCTGTAGGCTGTTTAGATGAACTGGCCTCACCCCTTTCTCCTTCGCCTTGACTAGGCTCCCCCTGAACTTGTGTAACTTGAGCTGCAGGAAAATCTACAGACTCAATCTCTTTATTCGCACCGGGATCATCGCCTTCATTATCATCTCTTCTCTGCACCTCCTGATCTCGACACGATGTCTCCCCCTGAGCCTGTAAATTTTTCATTAACTGCTCAATTAGAAAGCGCATCGACCTTATCTCAGCTGCCTGATCGCAAACAAAAGTTTTCAATTCTACGTTCTCTTCCTGGACTTGCTCCACAATCTTCTTCAAATCGGCATTTTCTTTATCAAGATTTGCATTATGAGTCTGAATTTCTCCGATCGCCTTTGTTAGGCTTAAGATTTGGACACTCTGGAAGTCAACGCGAGCTTTAAGCTGCAGAAACCTTTGGTTGTCAGTGTATGTGGTCGAGGTAGATGGAATGGACTGTATAGGAGTAGGAATGAATGGTGATGGTATATACGGTTCATCTTGAGGTGGTGGTGGTGGTGGACTGGTGGTTTGAGGTTCTTGATGTTGTGGAATTTCTGGTTGATCTACAGGAGCTGAAGATGATCCTTGCATGAACCTGTGACGTTTGGCCCGTTGCCTTGTCACTAGTTGAGCAACTTCCTCTTCTTCAAAATCAGACTCCTCCAATTCCCTGTTCACGCGCCTCCTCGAACCACCTTCATTTATAATCAATCTCGAACCATAAGTTCCAATTTGAATATCAGGAACTGCAGCTGCCGGAACTTCCGCTGATTCTGATTCGGATTCCGAAGATGTTAATCCGTCATCTGCCCCTTCTGGCTCGTATTCCTCCACATCTCTAAAAATATCATCTTCATCTGCTGGTGGACTAAGCAGCTCACCAACCAATGCTGCTGCAACGTCTTCATTGGCATGAGGCCCTGCCTCCCAAATTTCATTAAGCGTCTGGCTTAGCTGTTCAGCTTCTCTCGCAACATTTGAGGGCCCAGCTTCTTGAATATTTGAGGGCCCGACTTCTGTAACTTCTGGTTGCTGGCTTGTCGAAGGCCTGGTTGCCGGAATTTGACTCGCTGCTCGTCTCTGTCGGCGTCTTGGATCACGTGGCCGAGCACGAGGCTGTTGTTGCTGTTGACGTTGCTGTTGTTGTTGCTGTTGACGTTGTTGCTGTTGTTGTTGTTGTGGAAACTCAACGACCCCTGCCCTGTTGGCATCTTCCGGGGCTTGAAAATCCCTATCCACAATAGCTCCGAACAATGGACGAGCAACAGGAACAGCCAATCTTCCTCGGTGTGAGGAACAATCAGCGAAAATCCTTTTGTCCAGGATGGCAACACTCTGAAAGTCATTTGTTATTGGCAAGTTCGGCAAAAAGTGCCTGATCAACATCATAATGAATCTCGGATAGAGCAAAAACTGCTGATTTTCGGGAGCAGATATCTGATGAACAAACTCCGAAAAGATCATCTCTGAAAAACTATATGGGCGATTATACACCATTGCGACAATCCCCGATTGAATCTTCGCGACAATATAGTCAAACCCTGCCTTTTTCGCAGCAAAGCACACCATAAATACATGCGCCAAAAACCTCCATTATCCTATCAATCCACTTTTCATGTATGACACTTTTGTCACATCGAGGCTGTACCCCATTCTTTGAAAGGCCGCTTGCCTTATATTCATCGGAAATTCTATAGGACCAGCTTCTTGTTCCTGAGTGCCCAACTGCAGCACTTGACGAATCATATCAGCCGAAAATACTAACGGCTGTCCTTCAATGCGAGTGCGTAGAACTGTCGGAGTGACCGAGCAGTCTACTTGTAAATGGTCATAAAATTGACGGATGTAGGGTAACACTAGCTGCACATTAGGCCATAGTGCATGTCCGATCCTTGATTCAGCTAGAAAATCCAGTACTTCACGGAATCCCTGCGCCTCAGGGAGATTCATGTCTGGATTAAGGACCATATTATGCTTAGGAACAAAAGCGCGAACCGCCATATCTGCACAATAAATAAAACTGTTAGACTCATTAAAAATCAATAAACTTGTTTAAATTCAAATTTGTTTTATTTTGTACTTTATTAAATACAAAATCTAGCACAATTAAATTTCCACAAGTTTAATAAAATTTAAATTAAACAAAATAAATAAAGTACAGATTCGAAAGTAACAAATTCGAAGTGTCCATATTTGAATGTAATGGACAGATTCGAAGTGTCATTATTCGAGTCTGATGGACAGATTCGAGGATCATGGTCATCTCGAATCTAATGACAGATTCGAGAAACCCATGAACAGATTCGAAGGTCCTAGAACAGACTCGAAGCCCCGTCGGTCCTGCTTTCACCAAAAAATTCAAGATTTTAACCGTTTTGAACTTAGTAATTCACATACATTAGTTCAACTAGGTTCTAATCATTGATTTATGCTTTTAATTTGATCTTTTATAGGTCCAAACTTGGTTATTTAGCAAAAACCCTATTTCAACCCACAAAACTTCAAAATTCGATGTTTTAGCCTAAAATTGTGTATAAAACTACACAAATCTTGTACAATCCGGTTGATTATACCTAGATGTATCGGTAGAATCGAAACACCAAGTAAGAGAGTCGACAAAATGTCGTTTAGAAGAAATATGATAGATTCGAGAATAGAATCGAGATCGCCGCAGTAGACTCGAGTGTATAGATTCGAAAACAGTAAGGTCTTAAATGACTTCACTGTTGACCTATTTATACCACCAACCCTCGAGTCTAAGCGTAGATTCGAATCTACTGACAGATTCGAATTACTCCTTATTCGAGTCTGTCTTAGATTCGAAACCACCAACACTTAGAAAAATTTTGAAAATTTTGAAATAATTTCAACTTTTCCAACTTTTTTCTACGGTATTGTGTAACCAGATAAACTATGCCAATTCTTTTACCCTAAGCTCAAGATAGTTCACGCATTGTTTATTTTATCCAACTTTGAATGCACCCTCAGTAACTTTTTACCTTTTACCTAAGTAAAAATTAAACTAAACTAAAATGAAATAAAATAAACTAAGGTAAAAATAAAATAAAATAAAGTAAAATAAAATTTTGACCAAAAAATTTAATCTAGACTTAAGAAAAATTTACAATCTAAGCTAAATACTTAACAACATATTTTTGATGAGTATAGTCTAAGAAAGGTTCAATCAGATAGCGATGTCTGATACTAACTTTCAGTACTTAAACTTTCACACTTAGGAATTTTTATTCCTTTGTTTGTTTGTCGTGACATACCTATTTAGCCGATTGTTGGTATTTTACCCCTTTTAAACATTCTACATTTCGGAATATCCCTTGGCCTTTTTATTTATCAGGAAATTATCTTACGTGACGCAGACATAGACATACTTTTATGATCAAGGCACACAGACAAAGATTCTAACTTGTTGGTATTTGCAAA
>JAANYP010001394.1:128130-190619 GCA_020465985.1 Centrapalus pauciflorus | reverse complement strand
CGTCAAAAAGATCTTCAATATTGACCAAGTGCATGTTGAACATGTCAGCTTCTGTGAATACATATGTGTTTCCATCAGACCTGGTTACAGTAAACTTCGGATAAAAAATCTTAACAAATCTTTCCTTTTCAATCATCACCAGATCTACTATCCTGAAGTCACTCTTCACCTTCTCAACCTCTTGAGTCTTGTTTCTTAAGAAACTTGCATAGTTGACCAGATTGGGCATGTTCGGCTCTAAGACTCGGAATAACTTGTGAAATGAGCAAGGAGCTTGCTTTTTACAAAAGATCCGTTTCTCTAAAATGTCTTCAATGTACGGCATCTTATTTCTTTTCCTTATGAACTCAGCAGACCTGTTCTCTGGTAGTTCAAGCTTTTTCACCTTTTTCTTACTTATCTCATCTTTATTTAACAAAGTCAACATATCTTGAATTTCTCTCTACACCACTTGTTGTGCTTGAAATCTTAATCTGTGTTGCTTCTTTGACTCATCAGCAAGTACAAATTCATTAAAGAATCTGTCCATCACTTCCACTTCATTTAAGACAACTGTTTCTTGAGCGATACTACTCTCAACAGGGAACTCCTCAAATTCTTTCTTAATCTGTACAACTACCTCAGGCTTTTCAACCGTTGGTGTTGATTCAACATCTTTCATGATTTCTTCAACTAACACCTCCTCTTCTTCTATTCTTTCAGCTCTAAAGTCAACATCAGTTAATGCAATTATGTCATCATCTTCAGACAATTCAATATACTCTTCTCTTCCTTCTCCTATCTCTAGAATACTCAGCTCCTTCTCTTTTTCTTGTACATCTTCCTCAGAATCAATATATTCAACAAATTGATAGATATCAGGCTGAGTGTTCAAAGGAACTGGAACATCTTCATAAAGAATCAATCTCATCTCTCTTTGTTCACCAGCTGACTGTTTGGATCCTCCGGCTTCTTTCCCTTGAGATTCTGGCTCCTTCTCTGGATATGTCAGCATTAAAATCCCTGGCATCGGTTGATCAAGCTTTCTCCTCTTCTCCCCTCATGAGGAGCATCATCGGAGTCTTCGTCATGCTCATCATGTTTTCTCTTTGACGAGGAAGCTTGAGCCTTGCAGGTCTCTTCCACTGCAGCTACTCGTTCAGAAAGATTACCCAACGCAGTTACCACAGTATTTTCCAGGCTGATCATACGTTCTCGCATCTCATCAAACTGTTCAAAAACAAAATCCTTCAACTCTTCCTTCAACTCTTCTATATCTTGCTTTGAGTCAGTTTGTTTGACAGACTCCTCTGCAACATCTTTCCCCTTTAACAATTTCTGAATATTCGTCATTTGAGCCATTACTTCCGCTAACTGATTAGAAACATGCAAATTGACACCAGACACAGCTGCATTCAGTGCACTTGTCAAGGTTGACTCTGTAACAAAAGGGGATAAACTCACCACTGGGTCACGTAGACTTCCAGTTGACACAACAGTCGAACTTGTAAAAAGAACTTCTGTGTGGCCAGTGCTCAGAGTTGGTATTGGAGTTTCTCTGACTGGACTTCCACCCTCTTCAAGTGACGGAGCAACAAATGCTTCCGTTACTAAGGGTGTTCCGGTGGAAACACTAAGTTCAGCCACACTTACTTCAACGAATGAAGTTGACTCAAGTGTCCTAAAGTGTATAGGATCTAGACTTTGTGATTCAAATGAAGTCGTACACACGGGCAGTTGTGTACTTGTTTCAACATCCATCAAGTCCAAGTGACTTTCGGATAGATCATGTGTTTCATCCCGGTGTTCAAATGAAACAATCTCCTGTTGAGAGGAGACTGAGTGGATAGGAAGGTGTGCTGTCGTCAGTGGGATACTGACTTGTTCAATGCTAACTCTCATAGGAGAGCTAACAGCAGATGTAGCTATTTCCCGGCTTTCTGGGCTTAGGACCTCCCTCACACTCTGTTCAGCGATCTGTACTATGTCAATCATCAAACCTCCTCCCTCCTGATGATCACCTCCATCATCATCATCATCATCATCATCAGCTCCTTCTCCCTCTCCTTCTTGAATATCAGATAATGTCCTCTCAGAATCTGACTTTTCTGCTTCTACCTCACCACCCCTCACACTTCCTACTCCCTCAGACACAGACTGGGTAACCTGAACTTCAGCCCCTTGCTGAGGTTCCTCGATCCTTAAAGCTCCTGGGCTAAGAGAACCCGGTTCTTGGGTCTCTATCGGAGCATGATCTATTCGATACAATTTCACATTTTCACTCTCTTGATCAGCATATTTGAGTAATGACTCTGGGATTGGCATTATGTTGGCATTCGGAGAGTCCGGTACTTCATGTAAACTCATCATAACATAGTCTGGGCATCTTTGAGAATTGGCTCTCTTTGGAATATTTTCATTAGCCCTTAAGATTCCTCGGATAAGAATCTGAATAAACCTTTGAAGTGGAACGAATTTCCTTGCTCTGTTTGTGGTTTTAGCAAGTACAATCTCCTTTAGATCTTCCCAGATACACTGAGCAAAGTCATAGTGCTTATTGAATGCGATCCCATGAAATATCCGCAGGCAATGAATGCTACATCGATCTATTCCCGTATGCTTTGAAGTCATGCAACGATTTATGATACCAAACAATGTGTACCATTCGCCATTTAATCCATTTCTGTGAAATTTGGAGCTCTTCGGAAGTGGCTTTGAGTAGCCTAGACAAATCAAATCATGAACAAGCTCTTCATCAGAAACAAAATCCTCAAAATCTGCTAACTCTGGAAAGTTCACAGTGTCTATTCGTCGTGGAAGAAATAAATTGTGACGTAGCCTTGCAAGAGTGATCTTCGTCTTGAATTGATCAATCGTCACTTTGAAATGGTGATTACCGTCCGCAGGAACAAATTTGACAGTGTGCCAAAATTGTTGTAAGTATACTTGTGGAATAGACGGCTTATACTGAAGCAGATAACCAAGAGGATGGCCTTTTAGAATGTCCACAATGATCGGATGGCTTACTTTTATAACTTTGGGATCTAAACGGTGGTTATTGTCCCTGAAAGGAAGGCAATGTTTTGGCTTAACAAGTTGATTATCAGGAATAATATGGGTTTGTGAAGAACGGGCTACAGAGGTTGATCTGACTGGGGTAGAAACGAGGGTATGATTTGATGATGATTGAGCATCAGAGGAATTTGAATTTTGGGATTGCACAGGAGATGCCATTTGAATACCTGTAAAAAATAAAATTCATGTTAGGCTTACCAAGTACACAAAGGACAACCTACAAAATGTAGAAAAACTTGTAACATTTTATCAGAAATTGTAAAAACTTGTGATTTTCTGTTTAAAGCATCGGGATTCCTGACAATAATTGAAAATTATTGAGAGGACTCCAAAGTCAATCGTTTAGAGACCAATGTTAGAAAAACACAAATTTATAACAATTTCTTAAAAAATGTGACATTTTTTCTTAAAACTTTAAAATTCTACACTTAGAAAAATTTTCTGATAAAACTCGAATGAAACTACACGTTTCTCGAATGACTCTTTAACAATCCTCGGGTGACACATGAAACAACTCGAATAAGTCTACACCCAACTCGAATGATGTATACATGAAACTCGAATAATAGTCTGTAAAACTCGAATGATGAGTCTATGAAACTCGAATCAATCTATATACAACTCGAATGAAGTTTGACTCAACTCGAATGAGTCTTGAAGTTTCTCGAATGAAGACATGTAAAACTCGAATGATATATTCCCTAAACTCGAATAAGCTGTAAGTCCTTATGTGCTGAAAATTTTCTAAGTGTTACACACACTTGTCAACTCGCATAAAGCACAACCCTTTCTCGAATGAATCATCATGAAACTCGAATAACTCTCAAATAAAACTCGAATGACACATATAGGCAACTCGAATGACTATACAGGCAACTCGAATGACTATACAGGCAACTCGAATGACTATACAGGGAAGTCGATTGACTCTGTCATTCAACTCGAATGACTCTTTGACAATTCGAATGGAACTGTTGATCAACTCGAATAACACTTTCAATAAACTCGAATGAAGCTGTTGATCAACTCGAATGACTCTTGACATACAACTCGAATGACTCACTGATGCTTTATTCGAGAAAGTTCTTTTAATTTTTCTACAAGTCTAAAACACACTGAATTTGATGAATTTAATTTCAAGGATCATTTTCAGTGTTTTAAAACCTGTACCCCCTTCAAAAATGTATTTTAAACATATTTATTTTACTGAACTTTGAACAAAAACAACTTTAAAGTTGTTAAAAATTCAAATTTCAGAATATTCAAGAACTCGAAACTGTTTCATTAGAAAATCAATGATTCTGTTTGTGTGATGTAAAAATGACTTATGAAATTTTAGATTCATAATCATAGTACCAATTCGAGCCTTATCACACATTAATTTCAACTTTATGAACAAAGATTATTATTCTCCATTAACGGTCAAGAACACAAACACAAAAAAATACGAACAGATAGGTTCAAACAACTCACACTGAACATTTACACTAAAAATATAAACAATCAAACTGAAATAGGTAACTTTTACTCACAATTTTGATGAAAAGAAGTCGGTTGTGGGTTTGACGTTTCTTAGAAGTGAAGAAAGCTTGTTGGAGAAGATGAAGGAATAGATTTTCCGAAAAAAAATGATTTGAATTTGAAAATTCAAATTTATAGTCAAAATGAGCAGGCCCATTTTAATTTTTTTTTTTTTCAACTTTAAACAACCCGGCCCATCATCTAATCCAAATTAGACCACTAGTTACCTTTTCAATCAAAATTGTGATTAACAAATACAAAAACAAAAAAATTTAACAAAAATTCAAGATAAAATCTGAATTTCAAAACAAAAAAATTTAAAACCACACAAACCAAAACAAAAACAATTCTGTTTTTCAAAACAAACTATAAAATGGACATAAAAAAAATATACACAATTAAAAAATTTTGCACACATAAAACAACAAAAAAAAAATTGAAAACACACAAAAAAAATAAAATTATTAAAACTATTAACAATACTCATTTGCTCCCCCTTGAATTTCTGAATGTTGCTCCCCCTCAACTTATGATTTCATTTTGCAAATCTGCTCCCCCTACAAAATAACAGATAATTTTTATCAGATTTATGCAAAATCAGATAAAATGCTTTTCTGCTCCCCCTGCACATGACATTCCAGATCTCGTTAAATTCTCAAGTATATAAACTTTTTATGAATCATGAATTTAACATCAGATAAAAATCACTTAAAAAATGAAAATTTTAAAATTAAAATTTTGAAACTACTGAATTATTAAATCTTAACGATTCAACATACCTAATTTGTATACCAAAAAATTAAACCGCTTTTCATCTAACGCTTTGGTAAATAAATCAGCTAGTTGATATTCAGTAGGTACAAAATATAATTCTATATTTCCATTTTCTACATGATCTTTAATGAAATGATATCGAATGTCGATGTGTTTCGTTTTAGAATGTTGCACCGGATTTGATGCAATAGCGATTGCACTCTGAGAATCACAGTATATTGGAATCTTCTTTGGTGTAAACCCGTAATCACGTAGTTGGCTTTTCATCCACAACACTTGAGAACAGCAAGAAGATACAGCCACATATTCTGCTTCAGCGGTTGACAATGAAACACAGTGTTGTTTCTTGGATGACCAACATACGGGTTTGTCACCTAAGAATTGTACTGCTCCTGACGTACTTTTTCTGTCCATCTTATCACCTGCGTGATCAGCGTCAGAAAAAGCAGTCAGATGAAATGAAGACTCCCTAGGGTACCACAAACCAAGATTTGGAGTACCTTTGAGATATCTTAAAATTCGTTTTGCAGCAGTTAAGTGTGATTCTTTTGGATTTGCCTGATATCTAGCACAGACACATGTAGCAAACATAATATCAGGTCTACTGGCTGTTAAATACATTAATGACCCAATTATACCTCGATAATGGGTTACATCTACAGGTTTCCCTGAGATGTCCGCATCGAGTTTTAATTTTGAATCCGGAGCCATGGGAGTTTTCATAGGAGTACTATTGACCATGTTAAATTTCTTTAACATGTCTTGGATATATTTTGACTGATTGATAAAAATACCATCAGTCAATTGTTTTACTTGTAAACCTAAGAAAAAATTTATTTCCCCCATCATGCTCATTTCAAATTTCTGGGACATTAAAAACGCGAATTTCTTACAAAATTCTGGATTTGTAGACCCAAATATTATATCATCTACATATATCTGTATTACTATAATATCTGGCCCCTGACGTTTTATAAACAGGGTTGTGTCAACTGCACCTTTTGTAAATCCACATTTCAACAGATATGTTGAAAGTGCATCATACCAAGCACGAGGTGCTTGTTTAAGGCCATACAGTGACTTATCCAAAATATATACATGATCAGGTTTCGAAAGATCAGTAAATCCTTCGGGCTGATATGTATATACTTCATCAGTTAGTTCCCCGTTTAAAAACGCAGTTTTGACATCCATTTGATATACTGTAAAATTTTATGTGCGGCAAAAGCTAAAAACATCCTTATAGCTTCAATGCGTGCAACTGGTGCGAATGTTTCATCATAATCAATCCCTTCTTGTTGACTGTATCCTTTGGCCACGAGACGAGCTTTATTCCGAATAATGACACCGTGTTCATCTTTCTTGTTCTTGAAGATCCATTTCGTGCCAATTATAGATTTGTCTTTTGGGCGCTCAACAAGTCTCCAGACCTTTAACCGTTCGAACTGGTTGAGTTCCTCTTGCATCGCCACAATCCAATCAGCATCCAGAAGGGCTTCTTTTACATTTTTAGGCTCAATCTTACTCAAAAAATTTGAAAATAAGCATTCATTTATTGTAGCCCTTCTGGTTTGGACTGATGAAGATGGATCACCAATGATATTCTCTATTGGGTGATTTCTTGTCCACTTTACTGTATGTGGAAACGGTTCTATTGGGTCTTGGTTGGGATTGGAATCGAAATATGGTTCGGGGGTTGTTGCAGATGTTGTAGGTGGAACATCGGAGGTAGGAGCTTCTGACTGTTCTGACGTAATAGGGGTTTCAGAAGTATGTGGAGTTTCAATTGGTTGTACAGTCTCAGTAGTTGACTGCACCTTTGCTGTTGAAGCTTCTCCAGTTTCTTCTGAACTTTGTTGTTGAGAGAGATCTGAAACTACGACTGGATCTTCAGTGATCCTGTCAGGCACCAAATTTTGAACATTAGATTTGGGAGTTTCAAAATAATCATCATAAAAGTTCTCAAACAACTTATTTATTTCATTTTGTTCAGCATTTTTTTTATCTGACTCCAATGAAGTCTGCATGTTAGGTCCGGGTTCTGAACTGGTGTGTTCAGAAGCCATTACCATTCCTTCGTCAAATTTAACATTTACGCTCTCGTTGACTATCTTGGTTCTCTTGTTGTATATTCGGAAAGCAACCGACTCCTTTGAATACCCGATGAAGATTCCTTCATCCGCCTTTTGATTAAACTTTCCCAGATTGTCTTTATCATTCAATATAAAGCATCTGCAACCAAAGACATGGAAAAATTTAACATTAGGTATTCGTTTATTGATTAGCTCATACGGAGTCTTTCCGAATCTTTTATTTATTATTGAACGGTTTTGTGTGAAACATGCTGTTGCAACCGCTTCTGCCCACAAGAACAATGGTAAATTTGAATAGGCCAACATCGTCCTAGCTGCTTCCACTAGTGTCCGATTTCTTCTTTCAACGACACCGTTTTGTTGTGGAGTCCGAGCAGCTGAGAATTGATGTGTAATTCCAACTGAATTTAAGAACGAGTCCAATGATTTGTTCTTGAACTCTGTTCCATTGTCTGAGCGAATTGTCTGGATGGTGAGTTGCAACTTTACTTGTATTTTTCGGATGAAGTCGATGATAGAATCGATTGCATCTGATTTGGATTTCAGGAAAAACACCCATGTGTATCGTGAGTAGTCATCAACTATCACCAATACATATCTTTTCTTATTTATACTTTGTACTCTCATTGGTCCACACAAATCCATATGCAGTAACTCTAATGCTCTTGTGGATGAGTGTGCTGTTTTGGATTTGTGTGTGGCTTTTGTCATCTTTCCTTTTTCACATGCCGCGCATAGTTTCTCTTTTTGAAATTTAAGCGCCGGCAGCCCTTTAACTAACCCTCCTTTTGCTAGGTTGGTCAGTTCATTAAAATTTAGATGTGAAAGGCGACGATGCCACAGCCATGCTGTTTTAGATGTTGCTTTTGACAATAAGCAGACATCTTTCTTCAGATTGATCGAGGCTAAATCAATGGAGTATAGATTTGTTTTCCTGGTTCCTGCTAGAATTTCTTTTCCTTGTGCTGATCTGATGCTGCACCGATTGGCTTTGAAGTTGACTTCTAACCCCTTATCACACAGTTGTCCAATACTGAATAGGTTATGAACAAGACCGTCAACATAAAAGACCTTTTGGATTGTGATTTTGTCATACTTCAGACTTCCATATCCCTTGATCGGACAAAACTGATCGTTTCCAAATCTTACCGTCCCACAGAACTTTTCTACAAAGTCCGTGAGTGTGTCTCGTTGTCCGGTCATGTGTTTGGAGCATCCCGAATCAAGGTACCAGACATGTTTTACCTATAAAACGTAATAGCACATGAGGTACCCACTTGTAGTTGGGTACTTTAGTTTTAGGTAAAACATGCATAGTATCATTTGTTTTTCTAACTGATATGGCTTTAGGCTTAGCGATTGAATTTATTTTAGGTACCCATTTTTGAATTGTTCTTTTGGGTATCCACTTTTGTACAATTCGCTGTGGAATTGTTTTTGAAATTTTTATCTGTGGATCCTTTTTCTGTTCATACAATGAGTCCTTTTTCTTTGGTTGCCACACAAGCTTATTATACTTCACAGTTTCAGACTTACAAACATAAGAATTCAAAGCAATTAATTTCGATCTTGAAAACTTAATACAAGAATTATTAACAATTTTATCTTTATTACAGACAGAATGTTCAATTTTGCTGTTTCTATCTGTAACAATTTTTCTTTCACGCGCCATTCTTGTTTTATAATCTTGTTTTTCTCTTCTCTTTGCTTCTTTCGCCACACTTGTTTTCTCGACCCGTTCACAACGTTATCTGACATAAAAGAAGTTTGAGAATTAGAAGATTTAGATGCTTGTTTTTTCTGTAACCTTTTCATACCTGTTGAAGATTTAACTGTACGTGCAAAAGAGTTCGTTGATGAAGATGATTCACCCTTTTCAAAACTAGGAGACTTAACAAACAGTTTTGTTTTCTCCTTCTTTTGTTGCACTGATGGTGAATATTCAGATGGTTTTAAAGAGTCTGTAGTCATTCTTTGCAGAATTTTAACAGATTCTTTATTACCAGTTGATAGTTTGTTAGTCAAAGGTTTGATAAATTCACCAATGTTACCGAATCTTTGATCTAATGAATTAATATCAGAGTGCATGAACAGATCAAATTCTTTTTCTGAATTTATAGAATCCAGAGAAATAGATGAATGTGGATCAGACACATTTATGTTTTTAGACTTATCTTGCAACTTTTGTTCTAATTTTAGTAATTCAGACTTGAGTGTTCCATTTTCTGTCTCAAAACTTTTAATTTTCAATTCTAAATCAGAATTTATCTGTTCTAAAATTGAATTTGGTAAATATAGTTTTTGAGACTGAGTTGGTAATTCAGACAAATCCTTTTCAGAATAAGTTTGAATGTACTCTTCTTTAGTATCAACAATGTTGCTGATTTCATTTATCTTGGTATAGTCAACATAATTTTGCATTTTGTCTGATCTTGTTCTTTTGATTTCTTCACTGGATTCTACTTCTTCAGATGCTTTCAAGAATGTCATTTTTAATCCTAAATTCATGTATCTGACATCATATAATGTTGGTGAATTTGTTATAGCTTTTGTCAGATACTTAGGATTTTCCCAACCAATACCAGATTTAGAGTTATAAAACTCTGTATCTTTTGGTTGATTTAAATATATTGTTTGATCTGTTTGCCCTCTTTTAATAAATTCATCCTCCATCTTCTTTATTTTCTCATAAAGTTTAGTTCTTTCTTCAAATATGGCATGATATTTTACAGAAAAGTTTGAGGCTTCTAATTCAGCTATTCGCAGACTTTCTTGTAAATCAGATATTTTGTGATTTAGATTGAGTATATTGCTTTGAAGTTCTTTTTCCTTATCTTGTAAGTCTGAGACAGCTCGTAAAGCTAAGGCTTTATCTTTGGAAAAATCTAGGACTAAATTGTGTTCATTTAGAAGTTTGTTTTCCAAAGAATGAACCTTTTTCTTTTCTGCTTTTAAGGATTTTTCAAACTTTTTAAGCATGAAAGCCATATTAGTTAGTTTTTCTTCTAATATGCATGAGTCGTCAATATCAGAATCTGAAATAGAATTTACCTCTTGTCCTTCTGAATCCTCTGAGTTATCAGACTCTGAATCCTCCTCATTTTCAGCTTTATTTTGGCCAGATGCCATTAATGCAACTTCTTCTTTTTGCTCTTCATCAGAATCAGATTCTCTTTGCTCTTCATCCTCTTCATCCGTCAGTCCAACCCACACCTCATCTTCAGCTATCATAGCTGATTCACTCAGTTCAAATTCATTGAAGATTTCTGACTTTAAACAGATATGGGCATCTTCATCTAAAATATCATCATCTTCAGATAACTGTAACCAATGATCATCCTCCGCCATAAGAGCTTTGCCTGACTCTTTCTCTTTGGCTAGGAGGGCTTTTTTGTATAGTAGTCTGAATTTTTGACTACTGGAGATCTGCATTCCCGGGCATAGTGACCTGGTTTTCCACAGTTATAGCATTTCTGTTCAGATTCCTTCTTGGTTGATTTATCTGACTTCTCATATTTGTCAGACTTTCGTGCACTACTTTCTCCAGCCTTCTCATACTTATCCTTTTTCTCAACTTTCCTTGAGCCTGTTTTGTAGCGCATTTTGTTGTTTGTTGGCTTCCTGTAAAATTTCTTCTGAAATGCCTTTGTAAGCAGTGCCATCTGTTTTTTCATCTCTTCAATCTCTGAATCTGCAGATGAATCTGATGATTCTGATTCTGATGATGTACTGCTGATTACCGCTCTTTTCTCCTTTTTAAGCTTGTATTTATACTTTTTCTCCGCCAGTAGAGCTAGTGGATCAGCAGTTTCTTTTTCCGCTTTCTTCTTTCCAGATATTTTCCTCAAAACAACTTCTTGGTAGTTGTTGAGGTTTTCAAATAGCATATGAAAATCCATCTCCTCTATATCTTTCGTTTGTTGGATGATCATAGCATATTTTTCCCATTCTGGATTTAGGACATTTAAAAATTTGACATTGATGTCCAAGTTGGACTTCGTCACTCCGTTTCTTTTTACTTCACTTACCAGATTTACAAATCTGAGATAAGTGTTTTCCAGAAGTTCACCTTCACGGGCTCTAAAGTTCTCAAAAGTCATGAGACTATTCCTAGCCCTATTGGTAGCAGCTCTGTCTGATCCCCGCATGATTTTGCATACTTCATCCCAGATGGATTTAGCAGTCTTTGTATTTGTCAGACAGGTGTATATTTCATTGGGGATTGAAATCAACAATAACTTTCTTGCAGTCTTGTCCCCTAACTTTCTCTTTTTCTGGGCCTCTGTTAGGTTTGTTACCTCAACAGTCCTTGGTGGTATTGGGGGATTGTCAGTTGGTACTCCTGGGATTGTTTCCATAAAGATTGCTGGTCCTTCAGTTAATGATTTCAGCATTTCTTCAGACAAGTCATGGAAACTTATAAATTCCAGAAACCGCTCCCGCCATTGAACATATTCCCCTCTGTATAAGATTGGGGGTTTGGTTTCTGATCCCATAGCAAGTGCATCTTTAGACATGTTGATTGTTCGTTGGGAAACTTTAACCAAGATCAAATGAACTCCGAATGAGATTGAAATATTTGATCACACCTTGAAACACAGATTAGTACCGAAATCTACAACACAATGACTTGTTAGTAGCAATAAGCAGTTTAACTCATGCAGTGAATTGTGTTTGGATTAATGTGTGTGACAAACTTGAATGATTCGTGTGTTATGAGTGAAACTTGAATGAATGTAGTGTGAAACTCGATTGTGTCTTTTACCAAACTCGATTGATTCTTTGATCAAACTCGAATGTGTGTTTGATCAAACTTGAATCAAGTATATGAAATTCACACTCTCGAATGAGTCTTCTTGTTAAACTCGAATGAATGTTATACAAAACTCAAATGTGTGTGTTGTAAAACTCGAATCAATGTGATACAAAACTCGAATGAGTGTGTTGTAAAACTCGAATCAATGTGATACAAAACTCGAATGTCTGTTTTGTAAAACTCGAGTGAATACAACTCGAATGGGTCTTGTACAAAACTCGAATTGTTCTTTTATAAAACTCGAATGAGTCTTGTATAAAACTCGAATTGGTCTTTTATAAAACTCGAATGAGTCTTATATAAAACACGAATTGGTCTTATATAAAACTCGAATGAGTCTTATATAAAACTCGAATTGTTCTGAAATTCTAGTTGTCAACTCGAATATTACAGGTTGGCAACTCGAGTAATATTAAGACACAACTCGAATATTACAGTTTGGCAACTCGAGTATTATTAAGACACAACTCGAATAACACAGCTAAGCAACTCGATTAACTGTTATATTCAACTCGATTTACACACAAGATGTGTATAATTCGAGTTTCTTAGAATTTTCAGCTTTTCAAGTCTTAAATTCAGATTAAATCCAAATTTTACCCAATTTCATTCAAATTGTAATCGAAGGTAAGGTTTTTGAATACAAACACTTTTTGTAAAGCACTTTTATGCAAAAATGGATCTAAGCCAGAGTTTTTCAATGAAACAGTACCGGGTTTTAAACTTTTCAAAATTTCAGAAAATTGCTCAGATCTTTTTCTGTGTTTTGAAAATCAAATCAAGTTTGTATCCAGTGGATTCGTCTTTAAAGCCTGAACCTTCGATCCAATTAACACTTTGAATGATCAACAAAATCAAAACCCCTAGTGATTTTAGGGTTTTTCCGAAAAATACTCAAGAACACGAAGAACAGTTTCAATCTCAAACAGAATAATTCATAACTAGTCTCTGATACCAATTGTGAAAAGTAGTTTCTACCAATTCAATCAACTAGATGCAATTAATAAGAACAGAGAATTTAATCAATACTGACCGAATGATTTGATTGAAGAACTTGATGATTACAAAATGATGAACTGAATATTCTTCTTCGTACAGAGCTGTTCTCTAAATTGAATGCGTACAAAAAGTGATATCTGACAGATCTTACTCATTCTAGAAAGTCAACATGACTATTTATACAAAATTACAAACTATAAGGAAATTACACATTAAGTCCCTAGACTTTGGTATTTCATCAACTAAAACATATTCCAACATGAACACATCAAACACCTACATCAACACAAACAATTTATTAATACAAACATATAATTCGAAATAATTTAAATAAATATATCATTAAATTTAAAAATAATTATCAATGTATGGATTGAAGAACACATCAATTTTTTTCTAGAAAATCTATTTGTCAAGAACTTCTTTGCATGGATGGTCACTTCAATAATGTCCATCAATATCATTGTCAAATATAAAATATCACAAAATAAAAACAGTAATAATCAATTTCAGAAAATAGAATAAACATACATGTGTTAGAGATGAAAAACAAACTTGATATTTGAAAAATAATCAAGAAGAAAACTAACCGGTGAAAGTGTAGGAGGAAAATGTTTTACGTTGACATATGAATTATTTGCAACCCATACTATTAAAAACTTTTGATGATCATTCATCTTCTTTGTAACCTATGTATAAATAATGAAATAACAATTAATTATAGATAACCAAGGGTTATGAAACGGTAATGACATTAAACAAAAAAAAAGCAAAAATTTAAATGAGACGTAATTTTTAAATATAAAAGAACATACGTTAAAAATGAAATTTAAAAGTAAATATATATAGTATAGATATGATAAATGTTGTAGATATTTAATTAAAATTAGATGGAATAACTATTTTTAGATATTTAACGAAAATTAACAAAATGCTTACTATTGTTATTTAATGAATTTTTTTGTTAAAATTAAATCAAATAAATAATACTCATATTTATTGCATGAAACTCAACTTATATATAATAGACTCAACATTTATAAAAACAACCAACTAAATATAATTATATATTACTTGTTAACAATTTAAAGTTAAATTAACTCATTAGTTTTCTCATTTATTAAAAATTAAAAACTCAACTTATATATAATAGACTCAATATTTATAAAAACAACCAACTAAATGTAATTATATATTACTTGTTAACAATTTAAAGTTAAATTAACTCATTAGTTTTCTCATTTATTAAAAACTAAAATTAAATTAGCCCATTAATTTTCTTATTCATTACATGAGATTTATATTTATATATTAATTAAAATTTTTTTAAAGAAAAACAAAGTAATTAGTACTCTCATTTATTACCTAGGACTCAACTTTTATATATATATATATATATATATATATATATATATATATATATATATATATATATATATATATATATATATATATATATATATATATATATATATATATATATATATATATAGATATAGATATAAAAAGACTTCAAAATAAATGATAAATTACACGTAATAAATGTCTAAAGCATCAAAGCAAAATGAAATTTAAAATATAAAAAATACCGCAAAGTACAAAATCATATTGTAACATAAATATTGGTAAAAAAACATGTGTATGTGTTGTATTTTTAAATTTGTTGAGGGCAAATGACCAAAAATAGTAACAACTTTTGACATTTTTATCATTAATAGTAACATTATTTATTTTTTATCGTTAATAGTAATAACTTTTTATTTTTCTATCAATAATAGTAATGGGTGACCTGCAAACCTGTTTAGCAGGTCACCAACTTTTCAGTTATCAAAAATAGTAATATCTTTTCAGATTTTTATCAATAATAGTAACATATCAAATTAAAAACATGATTTTTTTTTATTTTATTAAGTTTTCTAATATTTCATAAACACCAAAATAAACCAAATTTTTATTTCGAATATTTATTTACGATTAGATAATATTTGATTATTTATTCACAATTATATATAATATGAACGAAAAAAAATACTACGAATCATTTCAATTTCAATTTTTCCAAACGAAAAAACTATAAATCATTCTATTTTTAGTTTTTTCCAACAAAATAATATGAACTATTTTGGTTTTTTAGTTTTTTCGATCTAAATGGGCTGTAGATTGTGTTATAAGGTGCTAAATGGAAGGTAAGAAACCTCTAATTTAAATGAGTTGATTGTGTTATAAGGTGCTAAATTATGAAAATTGGTTTAGCAAGTGTTTTTTTCGTTGTTAAAAACACAAAAATAAATGAGTTGCAATTATTTTGTACGAAAACTCAAAATGATTTATAGTTTTTTTGTAAAAAAACTTAAAAACATGATTAGGTCGTAGTTTTTCATTCGGGAAAGCTAAAAGTTGAATGATTTGTAATCAATTTCGTTCGGAATTTACTAAAACAACCGTTCAATTTGTAATTTTTTTTATTCCAAATGAAAAGTACTACGAATGAAAAAGCGTTGCGACCCATTCATTTTTTAGTTATGAATTGAAAAACCATGCCTCATTGTGGTTTATAGTTTTATGAATGAAAAATATTGAGACCCGTTTTGATTTTTTGTTTTTTAAATAAAAAAAACTATGATCCATTTATACTAGAAAAAAACTAAAAAATGAAACGATTTGTATTATTTTATTCGGAAAAACTAAGAAAATGATAGTTCGTAGTTTTTTTGTTGAAATAAGTGAAAATTGAAATGATTCATATTATTTTTTCATTAATATTATATATAGTTGTGAATAAATAATCGAATATTATCTATCCGTAAATATTCGGAATAAAAATTTGGTTTATTTTGGTGTTTATAAAATATTAATTAACTTAATAAAATAAAAAAAATTATGTTTTTAATTTGATATATTACTATTATTGATAAAAATATGAAAAAATATTACTATTATTGATAAATGAAAAGTTGGTGACCTGCTAAACAGGTTTGCAGGTCACCCATTGTTATTATTGATAGAAAAATAAAAAGTTGTTACTATTAATGATAAAAAATAAATAATGTTACCATTAATGATTAAAATGTCAAAAGTTGTTACTATTTTTGATCATTTGCCCATTTGTTGACCTAAAAGTTGAGTTATATGCGATAAATAAAAGTATTAGTTACTTGATTTAATAATAATTTATTAATTAACAATAGTAGTAATCATTTAATTAACTTTTGTTAAATATGTAAATATACTAACATAGTTTATGATATATAGATATTCAAATTTTAAAAAATCTCACGATTACATAGTAGTTTGATCTTTTATTTAAAACTTACGAAGTAATCATTTTATATTTCTTTTGATATCCCCTCAAACAAATAGTCCTAAAAACGTAAACAAATTTATATAAACGATTGCTTTTTTTTTTTTTTTTAAATTAAAGTATTTGTATTTTCTAACTTGGTATTGCTAGATTATTTTACAGAAAAATTTGAAATCAACAAAGTCTATATCTTATAACATTTTTTCCTTTGTAATTGTTCAATCTAGAGTTTACATAGTAATGGCCTTTATAAAGACACATTTCTAATATTACATACGATTTAAATAACAAAATCATTAACCCGGTGCATCGCACGGGCCTTCATGACTATATATATATATATAAAAGTTGAGTCCTCCATGTAATAAATGTGATGACAAATCTCATGTTAATAGGTTAGTTTAATTTTTATATCTTATATACTATAAAATTGAGTCCATGTAATAAATAATTGTCATAAATTATTTTTATATACTTTAAAAGTTGAGTCCATTCATATGTATACTATAAAAGTTGAGTCCATGTAATAAATAATTGTCATAAATATCTTATATCTTATGTACTATAAAAGTCCAGCCCATGTAATAAATAATTGTCATAATTTTTTTTATATACTATAAAAGTTGAGTCCATTCTTATATACTATAAAAGTTGAGTCCTTGTAATAAATAATTGTCATAATTTTTTTTTAATGTATATATATATAAAAGTTGAGTCTTAGGTAATAAATGAGAGTACTAATTACTTTGTTTTCTTTTAAAGTTTTTTAATTAATATATAAAATTTGATAGTACAAATTACTTCTTTCTCTTTAATATTTTTTAATAGATAATATTATTTAGGTCATTATGATTGAGGTTATAAAGGTTTTTGTGTTTTGTAACCGACTATTAACTACTTGGATTAATTATAGCTAATTCATGATGTAAATTCCATATAATTATTATATGTAAAACGATTCATTATTCCACACCCAATTTTCATAACTCCCATGCCATTCAATTGTTATTCCAACTTAAATTATTATTTAATATTATTATAAATATATTTACGAATCATCAATTGTTTTTTATTGTTTTGTAGCTCTCTTAATTATTTGCTTCAATGTTTCTTATTTATTGTTAAGTCCATTAATAGGACCTTTTGTGTCCTTAAACTATTTACGGTTACTTATAACCCTTTGCATTAAGCATGTACAATCCATGCGTTTTTCGAACTTCATTAATCATTTGTATGAATTACTTTGACAATTCAAACTACCAAACCATTAAGTTTACCAAGATAATTCTTATTCATTAAGCATATCAAAAGACCCACCAATTCATTAAATTATTTAAATGCAAACATCAAAGACTTTTAGCATACCGATTCATCACCCACCTATAAATATCAACTCTTTAGACTTGCATATCTCATATACATTTGTTTTAGCATACGTAACTTTACACTAAAATGAACAATGAAAAAAATGTTACCTCTAGCAAGGGTAAGGAAACGGTTACCATCTCTCTTGATGAAGTAGCAAAGGTGTTGAAGGCTCCATTACAGTTATGATCTGTCGAAAATGGGATGTAAAAAATATCCATGGTAGATATATGAGCACTAATTTTATTGTCTTTGATGAGAAGGTACCATACATTTGTCAACTAAAAATATTTCATATTTCTTCTCCTAGATTTTCACCGGTTAGTTTTCTTTTTGATTTATTCTTCTTTTATTTTTCAAATATCAAGTTCGTTATTCATCTCTAACACACGTATGTTTATTATATATATTGTGAAATCGTTTATTACAATTTTTGTTTCATGTTGTTTTATATTCGATAGTGATAATGATGAGTAGTAGTGAAGTTGCCATCTACGCAAAGACGTTCTTGACAAATAGTCTTTCTAAAAAAATTTGGGAGTTCTTGAATCCATACACTGATAATTCTTTTTATATTTAATGATATATTTATTTAAATTATCTTGACTTATATATTTTTTATTAATAAATTATTTATGTTGATGTAGGTGATTGATGTGCTCTATATTGACATGTCAAATATCATAAAGATTCGTCGCTAAAAACATAAATGTCAAGGTTATATTCACCACCTTATAGGTTATTGTCATCCATATTTTCAATTATATAGTTTTAAACGATAATAATTTTAAAAAAAATGTATTAACAACTAAATTTTTGTTTATCTATACTTGAATTCTTTTATGAATATTTTTTTGATAAAGTTTTCAACAATAAAAGTTTTACAATTTTATTCTAATGATTTGTTTTTTTATTGCAATTCATCTTTGAATAATTTTCAATAAATATTGATCTAGAAACATAATTAAATACCATACAATTTAATATTTTTCTTTAAAGTTTTTCAATATATAAAAGTGTAATCAGTTTTTTTGTATAAGTTAATTCATTTTAAATCTCTAGATTTATTGATAAAATTAAATCATTTTATGAAAAACAATATTAAATTTATATTGTATTAATTTGCTAATTAAACTTTTTAGATTGTTTTCACATAAAATGATTATTAGTTTATAAGTTGAATCCATGTGATCAATTTTATATGATTAAGTTATTTTATAAATAAACGTAATCATAAAAAAATTTCTATGTTTTAGTATATGAATTCATCTAATATACTTAATTTGATGATATTGAATTCAAAACCAACCATCTTGATCTAATATACGACAGCAAAATAAAAAAAATGTATATATGTTAATAAAATAGTTAATAAATACTAAAAAAAGTTATTGCACATAATCTAGTAATTAAATATTTTTTATTTAATATATATATATATATATATATATATATATATATATATATATATATATATATATATATATATATATATATATATATATATATATATATATATACTGTTTATTTCATGAAATAAGCAATTCTTTAACCAAAATAATATGTGTATTTTAAGAAATATTACGTAATTTACTTTTACATTTAAAATTTGATTTGAGTCCATGTATAAATAGTTGTGTTAATGTTTTAAATTTCATTTTAACTTTTCTTCTTTTATATTTAAAATTTTTTTCATTTAAATTTAAATTTTTTTTTAATTTCATTACTCTTTCATGACTTTTGGTTATCTATAATTAATTGTTATTCCATTGATAGGCTACAAATAAAATAAATGATTATTCAAGGTTATAAATAGTAGGGGTTGCAAATAATCCATTTGTCAACTAAAATGATTTCATATTTCTTCTCCTAGATTTTCACCGGTTAGTTTTTCTTTTTGTTTTATACTTCTTTGTTTTTCAAATATCAAGTTCATTATTTATCTCTAACACACGTGTGTTTATTCTATATTGTGAAATCGCTAATTACAATTTTTGTTTCGTGATATTTTTATATTTGATAGTAATAATGATAGATATTATTGAAGTTACCGTCCATGCAAAGAAGTTATTGACAAATAGAATTTCTAGAACTTTTTTTGTGAGTTCTTCAATTCATACATTGATAATTCTTTTTATATGAAATGATATATTTATTTAAATTATTTTGACTTATATATTTTTAATAATAAATTAGTTATGTTGATGTAGATGATTGACGTGCTCTATATTGACATGTCAAATATCATAAAGATTCGTCGTTAAAAAACATAAATGTCAAGGTTATATTCACCACCTTATAGATCCATGTCATCCATCTTTCAACTATATAGTAATATGAACTATAATAATTTTGAAAAAAAATGTATAAACAACTAAATTTTTATTTCTATATACTTGAATTCTTTTATGAATATTTTCTTGATAAAATTTTCAACAATAAAAATTTTACAATTTTAGTCTAATGATTTGTTTTTTTTTTTTTTTGCAATTCATCTTTGAAGAATTTTTAGTAAATATTGATCTATAAACATAATTAAACACCATAGTGTTTGATAAAAATATGCATATTTTTCATTCTTATCATTTTTAAGAAGTCGCATTGTATTTAATATTAAACTTTAACTTTGCATCTATTTAAAAATTCTACAATAACCTTAAACTTTTTACGGTATTGTGTTTTTGTAATTGTTTTAAATATACAATATTTGAGTTATGGTTATTTTTATTCCAATTGTCGAGAAGAAAATATTCTTTTAAACATAATTTTAGTAAGAAGTGATTATATTATGTACCAAAGTTTTACAATTGTTATTTAAAAATATAAAATTATTATTTCTAAAAAGATATGCATAAGTACTATATATTGTACAATCTTAAGTTTATATAGTGACCCAAACAATATAAATATTTAACACTAAAAATAAAATAACACTCCGGTGCATCGCACGGGTCTTTTTGACTAGTTTTTAATAAAAGTTGAGTCCTCCATGTAATAAATGTGATGACAAATCTCATATTAATGGGTTAGTTTAATTTTTATATTTTTAACAAGTAATATATAATAAATTTAGTTAGTTGTTTTTATAAAATGTTGAGTCTATTATATATAAGTTGAATTTCATGCAATAAATATGAGTAAAGTTGAGTCCTCCATGTAATAAATGTGATGACAAATCTCATGTTAATGAGTTAGTTTAATTTTTATATTTTTAATAAAAGTTGAGTCCTCCATATAATAAATGTGATGGCGAATTTCATATTAATGGGTTAGTTTAATTTTATATTTTTAACAAGTAATATATAATAAATTTAGTTAGTTGTTTTATAAAATGTTGAGTCTATTATATATAAGTTGAATTTCATGCAATAAATATGAGTATTATATATTTGATTTAATTTAATAAAAAAATTAAATAACAGTAGTAAGCATTTTGTTAATTTTCGTTAAATATCTAAAAATAGTTAGTCCTTTTAATTTTAATCAGATATCTACAACATTTATCATATCTATACTATCTATATTTATATATTTACTATATTATAAAGGATGTATATAATTACATGTTATAAAACATGGATACAACACATTAATGCAATATTTTTGAATTTTAATCAAAGCTTTTATGTACAAGTCATAAAAACATATATAATAATAATAATAATTTTATTAGTCATTTTATTTAAATATCATTAATCATTTCATAAAATAATTTGTTAATTATAATGTTATAAATACTTTATTCATTCTATTATATAAATAAAGTGCTTATATAAAATTTAAAATATTAATAAAGTAAATAATAATGGTATTATTTTCATCAATATTTTTAAAAATATGATTGTTTATTATCTATATCTATTTACACATAAAGTTGTGTACAAACTCATAAATATTGCCAATAAATGCATTTATAAAAATTTAAAAAAAATAAAAATCTAAAACATTACCACTAAAAATTGTAACGCTCATTACATGTGATCATTATTATGCAAATAATTAACAAATTGTAACTCTCATCACAATAAATACAATACTAAACATTAATTAAAAACTGTTACACATCTAAACATTGATGCACATATTTACAAATGATCATCCATTTCCCAAAGTGAGTTAGAAACTATAAATAAGTTCCTATGACATGCTATTTTTGTTACATTTCTAGCTTTCTCTCATAAAAATTCATCTTCATTTGTTTGACTATTTAATATTTATATTTTTTGGTCTTTTAGATTATATATGATATGAAGAATGTGTTCATCATTTAGTTTGTAGTTTTCTTTTCATATACGTGTTAAAGATTAACGATCTTCATGGTTATGTCTCTATTTCAGCTTTTCAACAAGGATCAAGGAATACTAAAAAGGGTGATAGTGTCATCTCATGTTCTTATGATCGAGTGTTTCTCTCATAAAAAATCCATCTTCATTTGTTTGACTACTTAATATTTAATATTTTTTTGGTTTCTTTTAGATTGTATATGATATCAAGAATGTGTTCATTATTTAGTTTGTAGTTTTTTTTTCATATATGTGTTAAAGATTAACGATCTTCATGGTTATGTTTCTATTTCAGTTTAATGATTTTCAACAAGGACCAAAGAATACTAAAAAGGGTGATAGTGTCATCATGTTCATAAGACTGAGTGTTTTTACAAATGGTAATATAAAAAAAAATGAAGTTTCATAAAAATTTGATAGTGATGAGATGATTTATATTTACTTATACTCTTCATATGTGATCATTAATGATTATCTCATCATTTTACACATGATTTATCAATTCTTTTATATGATATTATTCTAACTGATTTTGGTTATCTCTATAACGAAATTCAAGTTTTGTCGTTTAGAAGCCTAAATTTTATACTTACTCGAGAAACGAGAGATAAGATGATTTCATTTGACTACTCATTTATGTATTTGAAATCATTTTTATCTTAATAATATGGTGTTGTTGATGTATGATGAAATGATATGAATTCATGCAACACCCGAAATTTGTCATGAAATTAGATACAAAATCACATATGATTCATTTGTTGATGTTATCAGTGGTGATAGCAAAAAATTGTACTTAAAATGCAATGTTATATATTTTTATTCGTTAAAGTAATTTCTAAAAAAGTAATATTTAATTAATATTACTACATAGTTCTTAAAATGTGCTATGTTCTGTGATTTTAATCATTATCTAACTAAAACATGATTACAAGTAAAATGATGACATCAACATAAGTTTCATTCTATATGAATTGCAATGTTATTTAGAAAAATTAATATCTAATACTACTATTTATAATATGGACTAACAATAATAAAAAAGGAATAACAAGTTAATTATTTATTAAATTTGAAGTTGGCGATGTTGATTGAGTATACGTATTTTAAATCATTGAATTAAGAAACTAATATTTTCATTTTTTTCATTATTTTAACGATTTAGTAAATTAGGATTTATACTTGTAATGTGTATTCCCGATTTCCCGTTAATATTATCAGCACCTGGATGATTTCTTATCACTCACAAGAAGAAACTAGCTCAATAATTGTGAAATGATGGAGAAAAGACAATATGACTGTTAGAGAGAATATGCATGTGGCGGCTGGAATCTCATTCAAAATGTCAACCGTCTTTCATTAAAGAAACCCTAGGAGCCTATTTCTAGGCTCCTTTAATTAAGTCTTACAACTTGGCAACTTTGGCCCCTTGACTATTACAAAGAAACAAAGTACATGGAAATTAAATACAAAACTAAATAGAAAGACAATAATTATTACAAAACAACTCCTATGATCGAAATAATATATCTAACAATCTCCCCCTTTTCGATCATTTAGGAGGTCCTGGAACTCTGGCGTGGTCTGTTGATTCTCGGAGTCCAAGGATGACGTCGAAGCGTCTGGTCACTTGTCTCGTATGTAGCCGTTCGTTCAGGAAGTCTATGCCGCTGAGTGTATTCTGTATCTCCGTTGGTGAGCATCTTTGTTCAGGATCTGGTTGAGCATCATAATCTTGTACTTTCTTTGTAAGAGCAACTCGAACCAATCTAAGTGTACCATCGGAGTAGCAAGGAAGATTCTCAAAGCGCATATACCTTTTGTAGCCCTTGTAGTTTACAAAAATGACACCCGGATCTCCAGAAAGTACAACTCTGTAGGCCGGGTGGTGGGCTAGAAGAAAACTATCTTGTTCCGGTGCTCGTAGGCCCACCTTAACCATAGCACTCTCGATCGCCATCTGGAAGTCTCTTAGGCACATTATGATCGATCGGTGGTTCATGCTTCGTACTAGGACACCTACGGCGGTCATGTGGGTTAGACGTTTCCTGATGCGATTTTTCAGACTGTTGTGAAGGAACTCAACGTCATCCGCACTTATGAAGTCCAGGTCATATTCGAAGATGTCATCTCCCGTCCCATCTTCTCTTTCCACTTGGTAGGAGGGATAGAAGACTCTGGCTCTTTTGCACATGGTGATTGATTTGAGCTTCTTATTCTTTGATTTTGACACCTTTGACCTTCTTTCCCGGAGCATCAGTTGGTAGTATTCGGCCTGTTCAGCTTTGGAGACATTTGTAAGTTCCATTAGTAGGCGTCTGCTGAAGGATCCAGGCTTCTTTCTGAATACCATCTTGAATCTTTCTTCTAGATATGGATTCTGAAACCGCTCCGGGGGAAATTTCTGCAGGAATTCTTTAAGTCCTTGAACGGGGGGTTCTTCGATTTCGTCCTTTTTAGCTTCAAGAAGCTTTATGATAGTCCCCCGCCGTTCTTGTCGCATTTGTTCTTTTTCTTCCTGAGGCAGTGTTTGAACCTTTCCTTTTGTATAGTGGTCCACCCAGAATAAATCATCTTGTCTATAAACGCCAGGGCCCTCCGGAGTTTCATCGAAGCAATCGACCCTTTTTGTTTGGGAGGAACCTGGAAGTTGGGTTTGTTGGACTGGAGGAGGGCTTGGGGATCTTGGAGGGCTAAGGATAGTATGGGATTCTTTTAGTGACTGGGGAGCTTGGATGGATGAAAGGATTTCTTCTTGATGGGCTCGTGGTGGTGAATTCAGGAAATCAAAGGAAGAGGATGAGGATTTTTTCGATGGAGATTCAGGTTCAGGCTTAGGAATTAATAAGGGTTCGTTGTCCTCGTTATCGGAATCTGAATCAGAGACCAAAATGATTTCAACTTTTTCGTGAGGTTCCTCGAATTCTACCATAGCTGTCATCGGATCCAGTGGAGCTGGACCCTCGACCATGGGCTCGTCTTTTATTAGCAGATATTCCTGAGCCTCCTGACTCTTTTCCCTTGACCCCTGAAATTCAGACCCCTCAGCGGTCTCTGCTCCCCTTATACCCAGCATGGGGTCCTCAAACTGAACCTTTCGCCTCTTCTCCCCCTCATGACGATCAGGGTCGTCCTGATCGTCATGTTTCCTTTTCGGAGCCTCAGCTTGAGTGCAGCACTGGAGTTCTATAACAGCCGACTCTAGGCGATCCATTCGTGAATTCAGCTGTTCTTGGACTTGCAGAATTAAGCGGTTAAGAGCATCTATTTTGTCCGACAGCTCCGAGATCTGATGATGGACTGAATGGGAACATGGTGGGGGGCCAGCTTCGGAAGCGACACCCTTACCCTTGATTAGTGAAAGAAGGGCGGTGTGACGTTCCTCGGCAGCTTCCCTTTGGGCGTCCAGGTCAGCCCGGGTAATCACGCCGGCAGCACGTAAAGCTGCTGTTAGCATCTCCAGATTGATTGGGAGATGGCCGGAAGTGGATGGCGTTGATGGAGCCACTTCCGGTCTTCCTTCCGTCATCTCTGGCTCCTGAATAGGATGCGCATATCCGGAAGTTTGAGGAGCTGCCACGGAGGCAGCTCTTGGGGATGCCACGGAGGCATCGTGCGGTGTCTGTGTTATGGGGGATGGAATCGTGATGGAATGAAGGGCGGTCACTTGGGGAGGAGTGTGACCTCTTTCAACACCGCCACTCTCCGAATGAGAGGGCGATGGAGTATGTGGTAGAACCCCATGGAATGAAGTGGTTTCCCTTTGAGGGGAAACCAAATGGGTGGTGGGGTGAGTTCGACCGTTGGACGGACGGTCTTATAGGGAGGAGTCCGGCTAATAGGGCTTAGTTCACCCTCAGATTGTATCTCTCTCGCTCTCACGACAGAGACGGTTCTTTCGGAATCCGCCGTCTCTGCCGTCTCACCTCCTGCTTCCTCCCTTACAATCACAGTCTCCCCCTCACCTAAAGCCAGAGATTGCTGAACATCCATCCTTACTCCCTCATGCTCACTCACACTTGGCTCACCTTCGGATTGGCTAGTCTCAGACGATTCTGACTGAGACACATCCGGATAACTCTCCTCAATATATGCCCTAACCCGCTCCATGCCTCTTGACCTCATTAGAAGAGACAGAAGAATCTTCATTACTGGTACTGTCGGGGCCCCCTTTGGCAGAGTTAACTTCTGAATTGCCACGGTGGGGTAGACGTCTGCCTCCGGACGCTCATGTATATCATTGTCATGGTCCATTGCGTACTGTATAATGAGTTGCAGAAATCGTTGTAGAGGAATATATTTTCTTCCTTTCTTTGAGCTCCTCTCTACATGGACTCTTCGTAGCTCCTCAAATAAGAAAGCAGCATAGTCCACATGTCGGTCAAAGGCAAAGCCTGTGAACATGGCTAGTACCTGAGCCGACGCCGAGTCATGTCCAGAATGCTTGGCAGTGAAGTATTTGTTAAGCACATCAAATAGGATCCTCCAGTGGGATTGAAGGTTCTTTGTGCGAAAGTCTGATGGTTTTGAAAGAGGGCCGTCATAACCCAGAGTTTGAATCTCAGCTAGGGTTTCAGTGACGGATGGGTTGGGATCAAAACGTTCGCGAGTTGGAAGGTAGAGTTCAGCGGGTAGATGAAGGATGTGGCGGATGGTAGATATGGTGACTTTGACTGGAATGCAGTCAATGGTGGATGTGAAGTGAGGTTCGGGGTCGGTCACATATTTCAGCCTGTTCCAGAATTGTTGGAGATATATCTGGGGAACAGCTATGGCAGTGGATAAGGCATAGTAGATGGGATGGCGAGTGAGGATGTCGAATGCGAGGGTTTGGGGTTCTTTAGTGAGGATGGAAACGTCGAGTTGCCAGTTATGTGGAATGAACTCGACAAACTCGGCGCTGGGTAGGATGGATTCTTCTGGGAGTTGAGCGTTGTTATTTGGAATGGGGGGATGGGGTACGGTGAGAATAACTGCGGGTTCCATCATCCTGCAAAGTGCAACAGAGTTAGAATAATAAGACTTGAGATGATAATGCATTGATGTGAAGTCTAGATGAGTGTGAAATAGAAACTGTCTGATCTGTTTAGCATCGGGTCTTTATTAGTAGAATAAAATTCTACTAATAAAGTCCAAAGTCAATCGTTAAGAGACCGATGTTAGATAAGACCTTTTCACTCAAACACTAATCCTAACTCTAATCAATGGTGCACTGAGATGGAAATATTTTTGTGATTTTTTGAATTTATATAAAATGCAGAAATGAAAAAAAATGAAAAATTAAAAAAAATGATAAGTGTTGGATTTCGGATGGTCCGAATTCGGATGAACAGTGTCACCGAATTCGGATTCGTCCGAAATCGGATGATGCATGAATGATGAGAGGGGGTCCGAATTCGGATGAGGTGAAAATAGGGACCGAATTCGGATGATGGTCCGAATTGCATGACATGGAATAAATGCTGGTCCGAATTCGGATGAATCATGAGGTTGATCCGAATTCGGATGGGGATCGAATTTGAAGTATGCAATGATATGGAACTGACTTGATTTCGGATGGTATCCAGAATTCGGATGGGAACTGAAGTCAGATATCATCCGAATTCGGATGAACCGTAGCAAACTTTAGACTAGATTCAAAGTGTTGAAAAGTTTTTGCATGACAATGATGGTCCGAATTCGGATCAACAGTGGTCATCCGAGTTCGGGTGGACTGTGGTCCGAATTAGGATATTGACCTTTGAAAATTGTGAAAATTAGTCTAAGTAGGGGCATCCGAATTCGGGTGGTGGTCCGAATTCGGATCTACAGTGAATATCCGAATTGCATGTGCAGTTAATGTGTTCATGCAAAAATTTAAACGTGAACAGTGAAATGTGACGAAAATGCATGAAATTAAAGATCCTATACTACAATCACATAATGAACATTTTATGTAACTACAAATAAGTAAAACTAACACGTTAACCAACCTAAAAATAGTAAAAACCGAAAGGAAAAAGTAAGTAAAAGTTGAAATTCAAAGTCACAATTTATGATGTTAAACACTAAAGTAAAAGGAGAAATAGGTTACCTGAAAGTGCCGAAATGAAGGAATGCAAGAAAAATGAAGAAAAGTGGTGGTCCAAAAGCTTTGAACCGATGACAATGGTGGTTCGTGGGCGGTGGGAGTCGACGGGAGCAAAGGAAGGAGGAAGAAGAGAGTAAATATCTTGGAAGTGAAGATATTGACTCGTTGACCACCCCTTTTAAACTCGTGCGGGTCGGATCCGGGTCAGAGAGGATCCGCGCCCAAAAAGTTATGTGGGCCGCCGGTTTGGACTCAACACACACACACACACCATTAAATGAAATGGGCTTTTAAGAAAATTAACAAAAACTAAATTAAAACCAAAATTAAAAAGAAATTTTGGCCCAATTTTATTACATCTTTTTGAGGTTTTCCATGAAACTACAAAATAAAATATTTTTAGAATTTTCTTTGATTTTTTTTTTAAATTAAAGGAAAATAAAATAAAGTAAACTAAAATCTTTTTGGCTTTTTGATAAAATTGAAAGTTAAAATCTTTTTGTGATTTTCTGACTTTAGAAATTAAATAAAAATATGACCAACCTAAACTTTAATATTAACTACTAAAATTTAAAGAGAAACAAAGAATTATAAAATTTAAAATCCTAACTATACTCCCCCTCAAATGAATACCAGTTCTTTTCCTTTTCTTTTTCAGATTTTAAACGCGACAACCTTTTTAGCCTTACAAACACAGACAAACCTGGATATTGTTTGCATCCCACTCCGTGATGAACAATTCACACAGTAATTTGTCAGGATCATTAATTATTAAAGATATACGCAGATAAGGAAATATTGAGTTTCAATTTTGTGACACACTCCTTAAATTTAAATAACAGATATTTTATAAAATAAAGGAATTTCAATCATGATAGATTGAAATAGAATTATTTAAGACAATATCTGATATTTAATTGGAAGGCGGATTCAACATGCCGATATGGGATACTAAAAACTGAAAACGAGGTTCGTCTAAAGCTTTAGTAAATATATCCGCAAGTTGGTATTCCGTGCCAACAAAATACAACTCAATGGTTCCCTTATCTACGTGATCTTTAATAAAATGATACCTGATATCTATGTGTTTTGTTCGAGAGTACTGCACGGGATTGCAAGAGATGGCAATAGCACTTCGAGAATCACAGTAAATTGGGATATTGGCGAGTGAAAATCCATAATCACGTAATTGTGTTCTCATCCACAGCACTTGAGAGCAACAGCTTGCAGCTGCTACATACTCAGCCTCAGCTGTAGATGTGGAAACACAATTCTGCTTTTTGGAAGAACAACTCACCGGTCTATCTCCTAAAAACTGTATTCCTCCCGACGTGCTTTTTCTGTCAACTCTACAACCTGTAAAATCAGCATCTGAAAACGCGGTAAGATCGAAATCGGTTCCCTTTGGATACCATAGACCAAGTTCGGGTGTACCCTTAAGATAACGAAAAATACGTTTTACCGCAGTTAGGTGTGATTCTTTTGGGTCGGCCTGAAATCTAGCACAAAGACATGTTGAAAACATTATATCCGGCCTACTGGCAGTCAAGTATAGTAAGGATCCTATCATCCCTCTGTAAGTTGTATTATCGACACTTTTCCCGGAAGGATCGGTGTCTAACTTACAGTTGGAGGCCATGGGAGTTGCGATACTCGTGCAAGAGTCTAACTTATACTTCTTGAGAATGTCAAGAGTATATTTCGACTGGTTCATAAAAATCCCATCCTCAAGTTGTTTGACTTGTAGTCCGAGGAAAAAATTCATTTCCCCCATCATACTCATCTCAAACCTGGACTCCATTAGGGCTGAAAAATCCTTACAAAAATTACTGTCAGTAGATCCAAATATAATATCGTCGACATAAATTTGTACTAGCATTATATGTGGGCCTTCCTGTTTAGTGAACAGAGTTGTGTCCACCACACCTTTATAGAAACCGGCAGAAATAAGGAAATTTGAAAGACTATCATACCATGCTCGAGGTGCTTGTTTTAAACCATAGAGGGCTTTATCTAGCACATAAACATGGTCAGGTTTATGTGCATCAACAAAGCCTTGTGGTTGTTCAACATACACCTCCTCGTTAAGTTCACCGTTTAGAAAGGCAGTCTTGACGTCCATTTGGTACACTTTGAAGTCTTTGTGTGCCGCGTACGCCAAGAAGATTCTAATTGCTTCGATCCATGCAACTGGAGCGAAGGTCTCGTCATAATCTATCCCATCTTGTTGTCGGTAGCCTTTGGCAACAAGTCTTGCTTTATTCCTTATCACAATGCCGTTCTCATCTCGTTTGTTCTTAAAGATCCACTTTGTTCCGATGACTGTACGGTCTTTTGGTTTGGGAACTAACCGCCATACTCTTAGTTGTTCAAATTGGTTGAGTTCCTCTTGCATTGCAACTATCCAATCTGGATCTGTCAGGGCTTCATCCACACGAGCGGGCTCTATCATACTCAAGAATGATGCGAAGAGGCATTCATTAGCAGATGCCCTACGAGTTTGGACTCCTGTTGATACATCACCAATGATTTGATCTGTTGGGTGACTTCGGGTCCATTTGATCTCATGAGGAAGGGGTGCTCGGGATGGAACCTCTGTGGTTAATGTGGGGATGGATGAGGATTCATGGTCAATGGTTTCAAATGATGGTACCACTGGTTCCGGTTCGATTCCCGAGAGTTCAAGTGAAGGAAGAATTGTTGGTATTATATGTGAGGGTATTATAGGAGTAGATTCAACTGCGGATGTGTCGGTGGATGATGTGGATGGATGAGGGTACGTTGAAGAAGATGGAGCGGAGAAACTTTGCGGCGCAGTTGAATTGGAAGGATCACCTACATTATTGACAACATTAGACACACTAGCGTTAGGACCGAAAAATTCAACATAAAAAGGATCAAATAAATTAACCAAATCAGAAGAAGAAAAAGAAATGGGGTTATTTGAGTAATGCGTGGTCCTGATTGATCAACTTCGGGTGCCAGTTCAGCCAAGTCATCAAATGTGACGTGCACACTTTCATTGACTGTTTTGGTTCGGGTATTGAATGCGCGATACGCCTTCGAGTTGGATGAGTATCCAATGAAGATCGCTTCATCCACCTTTTCGTTAAATTTCCCGAGGTTGTCTTTATCATTCAGCACATAGCACCTGCAACCAAATACACGTAAGTACTTGATAAATGGTACTTTATTCAAAAAGAGTTGATAAGGAGTTTTGTTAAAGCGCTTATGGATGATGGAGCGATTTTGTGTGTAGCATGCTGTTGATACGGCTTCGGCCCACAAGAACGGAGGTAGCTTCAAGTATGTGAGCATTGTACGAGCGGCTTCCACAAGCGTACGGTTACGCCTTTCCACGACCCCATTTTGTTGAGGTGTTCGAGCAGCAGAGTATTGATGCTGAATACCTTTGGATCGAAGGAAGCCCTCAACTACCGAGTTCTTGAACTCCGTGCCGTTATCTGATCTGATTCATTGCACTGACAGCTGCTGTTGGGTCTCGACACTCTTGATAAAATCTATGATTTCTTGAGCTGTCTCGTCCTTGGAACGCAAGAACCTGACCCAAGTATATCGTGAATAATCATCAACGATAACCAACACACATCGCTTTCCATTTATGCTTTGAGTCCTCATTGGTCCGCATAAATCCATGTGAAGTAACTCCAATACTCTTTTTGTTGATGGTTCGGGCTTTGGTTTGTGAGATGATCGTTTCATTTTTCCTTTCTCACAAGCTCCACACAGATGGTCCTTTTCGTAGCGCAATTCAGGAAGACCTTTGACCAATTGTTTCGCAGCCAGCTTGTTGATATTATCAAAATTCAAATGGGATAATCTTCGATGCCACAACCAAGAGTCTTTTGAAGAGGCTTTTGATAGTAGGCAAATGTTATCCTTCACTATTAGCTTAGCTACGTCAATGGTGTAAAGGTTAGAGTTTCAGGAACCTGTTAGGATTTCTTTTCCATCCATACTCTTAACACTGCAGTTCTTAGCCCTAAACGTTACTTCTAGTCCTTTGTCGCAGAGCTGTCCTATGCTAAAAAGATTATGTGATAACCCCTCAACATAGTCAACATCCTTGATGACCAGATTATTTAGAACTAAGTCCCCGTATCCTTTTATGTGAGCCTGATGGTTGTTCCCGAATTTCACAGTTCCGCAATACTGCTCAACAACGTTGGACAGCAATTCTCTTCTTCCAGTCATGTGCTTGGAGCAACCCGAATCCATATACCAAATGGACTTAGCCTGAAACACACATAAATTCATATAATGAAAAACTATATGCATTAACACATCCATTTTATTTCACAATCAAACCGTGTTCTGAACCGAGATGTTCAGAAAACATGATGAGTTAAGACCGGGTCCTGGGCTGTGTGCACAGAAGCCAAACGTGTCGGTTAAAGCACAACCGACAAGCAAAAGAACGGGTCCTAGTCTAAGGTAACTAGAAGCCATTTCTTTGAAGCACGGGTCTTGATCAGAAGTAACCAAGAACCATCTGCATTAAGATCACACAACCTTGGGTACCCACCTCAATATGGGTCCCTTTTTGTTAGGATTTCCAGTTTTATATGGCACATGTACAACTTTAGAATCCCAATTAGCATTTGTGTGTGGTCCGAATGCACAACCCTTTGGAATCCATTGAAGATTGGATTTATTGGGTTTTGGAACCTTAGGCGCTGAAATTGCCTTTGGTTTTTGTCTTTTTGAGACCTTTTTGACCGTTGCTTTGGTTTTGGGCCTTGGCAATGGACACATCTCAATTTTGTTTGTGGCCGATGATGCACTATTTTTTATTTTCTTTTTCCGAATACGTTTAGCAGGATATGGCACGAAATCATTCATTTCAGGAACCTGTCGTCTATATTTAGTCGGACACAGATTAAATAAATCACTGAAAGAGTACTTTAACGGAACAGCAGAATTCGGTACAACATTACAGACATTGTCACACACATTGTTACATAAATTGTCTTTAGAGATTACAAACATCCTATCTCTAGTAACAAATTCATTTGGCATTAAAGCCTTCTTCACAAAAAAACTTGTAAAATCCTGCATGGTGGTTTTTGGGACTCTCCTTATATGATCTGTAGGAACAAAACGATTAGAGTCAGTAAGCATGAAAGATTTAGACTTGACAGACTTTTCTTTTTGGTGGTGAGTGGGTTTCTTAAAAGACTTGGATTTAATCTGAGTCTTTTTAGGAACCTCATTTTTGAAAACTTTTGAACACTCACCTTTGAAAATGATAGAAGAAGATTCAGCTTTAGCCTTACCTTTATCTGATGACACACATGGAATTTTTATGGAATGAGAAAGTGTTTGTTCAGATCTTTCAATTTTTGTGAAACCATTTCAAAATTTTCTCTGTAGACAGTAACTTCCACAGATTGTTGAAAAGATTGATTTACCAATTCTTCTTCTCTCTAAAGAAGAGCATCTTGAAGATCAAGTGCTTTCTCTTGAGACGACTTCAATTGCTTTTCTAAAACAGTGATTTGTTGTTGAAGAACTTTTGCAGGAATATAAAGTTGAGGAGTTGATTTTACGGTTTCAGTTTTCAATTCACCTTCTGAATAAGTTGACAAGAGATCTTCCTCTAAAGTGGGTACTCTAGAAGAATAACTCTCGTTAAGTTCTTCATATTGAAAAGAAATTTCTTTATCTTTACGAGCGACACGTTTCTCATTTTCTTGGTTTAAAACTTCTTTTGATGACTCAAAAAAGAAAGATTTAAGACCGGCTCCCATATAATTCATGTCATAAAATACAGGTAAACATTTTGTGCTTTTTCCAAATATTTAGGATTTTTAAAACCAATTCCTTGTTTAGAATGGTAAAACCTAGTTTCTTTGGGCTGATTTAAATGGATAGTTTGTTCTGTTTGACCCCTTTTCAAAAATGCATCGTCAAGGGTCTTTATTCTTGAGTACAAACTTATCCTTTCTTCTTCAATCATTTTGTATTTTTCTAAACTGTCTATATTTTCCATATTTACCACATCCAATTGTTTTGTAAGAACAGAAATTTCTTCTTTTAAAGAGAGTTTTTCATTTGAAAGCGTTTCCATGCAAGATTCAAGGTATATATTCCTATCCTTAACATCTACTTTTTCTATTAACATCTGTTTTATAACATTATGATTAGTTAACCACTTTGAATGATATAATTCAGATGATTCTTTTAGAGTTTGAGCTTGATGTTCAGCCTTTACACACCTTGCAGTTTCAGCATTTAATCTAGCTTGTAGATCAAGTATATGTGTGTGCAGTGTACATTCATTATCTACAAATAATTTATTTACATGTGCAGGAATGTAACAGGAATATACCTCATTGGACTCAGAACCGGATGTGGAGCATTCGGGATCGTTGGTTGTAGCCATCAGACATGCTGGTGGACTTTTCAGTGTCTCCCCCTCAGCAGCATGATCCGAATTGTCAGCAATGAAAACAGCAGAGTTCTCCAACCCCATACGATCAACCATGTAGCAATTCTTGCCCTTGTCATCCTCGTCTTCAGAAACTTTAGCATCCCAGTAGTCCTCCTGGGCGACGAGGGCTAAAGCATCCGTTCTTTTCTTGGCTGCCTCGAGCTTTCTCTCGTAGTATGCAACGTCTCTGTCGAAATTGTTCTTGCATTCCCTAGCAAAGTGGCCCGGTTTGCCACACTTGTAGCAGAGACGTTCATCCGCGGCCTTCGGCTCATCTGCTCTCGGCCTTTCCTCTCTTCTTTCTGCCAGCCTTTTATCGGCCCGACGATGCTCTCGGCTATCATCACGCCTCCTGTCCCTTCTTTCGGGCTCTCTTCTGTCTTCCCTGCGGTCATCCCGACGATCATCCCTTCGATCGTCCCGCCTGTCGTCCCTGCGATCATCACGCCTATCATCTCGCATTTCATAACGACGATCATCTCGATAGTCGCGTCTATCGTCATATCTGCGATCATCCCTATCATCCCTTCGGTATTCATCCCGGCGATAATCATCGCGTCGTTCATCCTGTCTGTCATCTGAGTACCTCCGAGGACCGGTGTCATAACGGAGTTGGTTGTTGGTCTTGTTGGAAAACCGTCGCTGTTGGAGACGGTTGGTCCACAAGGCAATCTGTTCCTGTATCGAAGCTTCCTCCTCATCATAGACCTCACGTGGAGGAGAAGCATACCTGTACTGAGACGACGAAGAACCTGGAGCAAATGATGGTGTCGGAATCTGCGTGTTAGTGATCAAGGCTAGAGAATCATTTGGTTTCAACCCGATGTTGGCTGATAACAGTAGAGAGGCCAATTGATTTGCCATCAGCTTCTGTTGATCCACATCCCCTTGATACTTTTTAAGCTCCTTAAAGACGACATTAATGGATACCTCAGGAATGTTCAGGACTCTTTTTGTGGCCCGACATGCAAGCTGCCACTCGGGGGCTAAGGCGGCAAAGAATTGGATGTTGATATCATCCCTATCCTTCTTGATGTGCAGTTTGTTCAATTCGTTAAGGACTGCACAGAACCTGGTGAAAGTGGCTTGCAGAGATTCCCCGTCTTTGGCGCGAAATTCCGTAAACTTGGCCTTTGCCTCCTCGATTTTGGCACGATCATCGAGATGTGCCCCCAGCATTTGGACTTCTAGCTCGTCCCACATTTCTTTTGCAGACATTTTGCTGTCTACACCAACCAGAATATCAGTGGGGAGGGCTTGATAGATCAAGTATTCTGCCCTCTTGTCAGCGTGCTGTCGGTCTCTCTCGGCGTCATTTGCCGGTTCTCTTTCAACCTTAGAGGCTTGGACAGGGGGATCAGCCTCAGGGCGGGCTGCTATCTCCCGATAGTAGATTACGGGTCCTTCGGATATGGACTGAAGCATCAAATTCCCGAGCGGTTGCATTCCAACGAACTTAAGGAACCGAGATTTCCATTGTTCGTACTCATCGGGATAGAGAACTGGTGGTCTGTTCTCAAATCCGAGTACAAGAGCTTCGCGAGACATTATGATGATGGGTGCTGATTTTTTTTAAAAAAAATGAAGATCTTAGAGGTGGAAACTGGACACGGATGGCTGGACTTAAGACAGATAAATTTGAATTCGGATGGAAGATGAATTAGGATGAAATGGATTCAGATGAACAGTGTTTCGGATGGCAGGAACGAATTCGGATTGGTTGAATTTCGGGTGGAGGAACCGAATTCGGATGGTATGATTTCGGATTAGGTGCTAGTTCGGATGGGCTCCTAAATCGGATGAAGTCCAATTTCGGATGAACAGTGATGCGGGTGGGGACCGAATTCGGATGAACCTAATTTCGATTGGAACTAAGGGACCGAATTCGGATGGACCGAATTCGGATGAACAGTGGACAGGGTATGTCCAGGTGGGGACCGAATTTGGATGGTCCGAGATGGGTATGGTCCGAAATTGGAAAAATTTAAGTACAAGTCCCAAATGTAAAAATGGAAAGCCTGATCAGAACTTCGGATGGTCTGAAGTTCGGATGGGACCGAATTGAGGTCCGAAATAGGCTGATTGGGGGTCCGAAATTCACCTAAATATGGTCCGAATTGGACCGAAGTGAGGTCCGAATTAGGGTGATGGGTGGTCCGAATTTGGTGCCTAGGTGGTCCGAAGTGCTACAGTAAGGATCCGAATTACAACAGATTTTTTAAGTTTTCTAAGGCAGAACTGAGCAGAATTCGATTTTTTTTCCGTTTTAAAGCCTAAAAACAGTTCTAAATGATTTATAAACTATTTTAAACACTTTTGGTGATTTAAAATAACCTAAAAACACTTAAAAACAGCATAAACAAGTTAAAAACCCACTTAAAAACCCATAGTTTCGAACTTAACAAAAAATGGCCGATTCTTGATGATTTTAACAGAGATATGGAACTAAATGAGCTTAAAATCAATAGAGGATGATAATGTGGGGTTTATATGACCATTATAACACAAGAAACACAGAAAAACAGTGGAGAATGAAGATCTAACCGAATGGAGATGAAGAACACGAAGAACACACTAAAAAACCCAGCAGAATCCGAATGATGCAGTTGAAATCCACCTCTCTGAGCTCTGATACCAATTGTAATGTGTATTCCCGTTAATATTATCAGTACCTGGATGATTTCTTATCACTCACAAGAAGAAACTAGCTCAATAATTGTGAAATGATGGAGAAAAGACAATATGAATGTTAGAGAGAATATGCATGTGGCGGCTGGAATCTCATTCAAAATGTCAACCGTCTTTCATTAAAGAAACCCTAGGAGCCTATTTCTAGGCTCCTTTAATTAAGTCTTACAACTTGGAAACTTTGGCCCCTTGACTATTACAAAGAAACAAAGTACATGGAAATTAAATACAAAACTAAATAGAAAGACAATAATTATTACAAAACAACTCCTATGATCGAAATAATATATCTAACAATTCTTTTGGTTTTACTCTTCATTTTATCATGTTAATAAAGAAATCTTATTTCTTACTGTATATTATATGAGACTCATAAATAATAATTAACTTAAGACTCATAAAAATTCATATGTGTGTATAAGTTGAGTCCATATCAACAAATATTCATGCCATAAATGATTTCATTTTGATTCCATTTAAAAAATTACAATGATCATTATTAAATAAAAGTATATTGTTTATTATTTAATTTATTAAATTTGATAAGTTGAGTCCATTTTAATAAAGATCCATGCCATAAATGATTTTATATATGTATAAAGTATTCCAATTCAATATAACAAATTACAATGATCATATTTTATATCAAAATATATTATTTTATTGTGTACTTTAATTAATTTGATAAGTTGCAGCATATGTTCTAAATTCCATATAATGAACTACAATGATATTTATTTAAATCATAATAGTGTATTTTATTTCAATTCGATTTGATAAGTTTAGTGGATTTTGGTTACATTTATAGTAATATAATTAATTGTTTCTCATTTTGTTCATTTTCGTTAAATATCATACTTTTTCATAATCATCCAATGGCAATAATTTCTAGTTTTCACTATATATTAATCAAAATCACATATGATATATATAATTAATGGTTCGTTATTAACGATTTGTATTCTAAAAATTCTAATTGTTTAAAAATATTCATTTAAAGTGTTATGTATACAAAACCAAAGATTAAATAGTGTTAACATAGACACATAGTGATTCTTAAAGATGTCAATTGGTTAGGTTTACGATATATAGATACTCATAATTAAAAAAAATCTCACACTCACATGGTAGTTTGATCTTTTATTTCAAACTTACGAAGTAATCATTTTTATCTCTTTTGATATCCCCTCAAACAAATAGTCCTAAAAAACCTAAACAAATTTATATAAACGATTGTTTTTTTAATTAAAGTATTTGTATATTTATAACTTGGTCTTGCTAGATTATTATATAGAAAAAATTGTAATAAACTAAGTTTAAATTTCACAACATTTTTTCTTTTGTAATTTTCTCAATCTAGAGTTTATATAGTAGGGATCATTATAAAGACACGTTTCTAATAATTACATACGATTTAAATAACAAAATCAATAGCCCAATGCATCGCACGGGCCGTCATGACTAGTTTGTTTAAGATTTATGTAATAAACAATTCTTATTTATTACATAGAATTTGTCCTCACATTTATGGAGGACTCAACTTTTATAGATATATATATAGATGGTTGGTAATAATGCATGTGGAAAATTAAAGAAAATGGTAGATATTGGAAAAACCCCACATATTTTTATGCAATTATCGATTTAGTTACTGAACTTTTTTTCCGAGTATTTAAGTCCCTAAAGAAAGTTTGTATTATTCAAAATTATATATTTTTACATGCTCTGCTTAACAGGTAAAACAATTAGTTAATCGAATAGTTTATAATTAAAAAAGATAAACTTTCTTTTCCTATTTTCACGATTAAGACATTCCACTTTTTTTTTTCTTGTTTAGGTCACTGTACCGTTTACCGGTTAGTGACCTAAACAGGTCAAATATATAGTTTTGAATAACACAAAAATTGTCTATGGACTTAAACACTCGGAAAAAAAAGTACAGTGACTTAATCGATAAATTTATGAAAGTTCGTACGGTTTTTTTAATACCGACCCAAAAGAAAATGTTAAAAATATGCAGTGAAGCTATATCCATCATATATATTTACATATATGACCCATGAAATTGCCATTTATATTCTTATTTGAAGTTCTGGCCACTCATTGGCCTCCATATTATCTAGAATTCTAAATGTTCTGTACATATTTAAAGTGTTTATAATATGTTTCAAACCCATTATTCATTTATATTTTACACATATTAACTGGATCCGAAATTCTCTTCTAGCAAAAGGGGGCTCCGAAATTGTCTTCTAGCAAAAGGGTCACATCATCAAATTTGATGAATTTCGGGACACCTCACAATATTATTAGCCGAGTCATCCTGTCATTTTCTTAACATGGAGAATTTCAAGTACATCCTTATAATCCTCCAATATTACATATATATATTCTTACAAAATTTCTTATTACATATATGTCCTTACAAAAATTTAAAATTCACTAATATATCCAAATACCTAATTATAATTATTAAATTATTTTAAAAAACATAAAATAACATTTACTTAATTTATTTATATGTAAATCCTTAATTACCCTTTCTTGATGATCTCTCATCTCCTTCACATCGCTCTTCTGCATCGATAATTTTCTGCCAAGCTTTCCAAGTGACGATTTCATTCTTTAATGTATGTGTGTAATTAAATCAAACACTAGTTAAACCGATAGAATAATATAAGTAAACAAGTAGATAGATGATGAAATTGCAGGGATGATTAGTATGAGTTATGCAGAAGTATCAACGGGAAAGCAGGAGGTTTGTTAATTTAGGCAACATTCAAGTGTATAGTTGAAGATTTGGGTTACGGAACAAGGAAAGAGGATGTTGGCGTGGTGGGATTTTTATAGAGAAAGTCGCCGGTTAATAAATTTGTGAGTTGAACTTTGACCTGTTTAAGCTTCAACTTCAACACATGGCCATTCTCAAATCTCCAATCAGTGATCCAATACATGTGCTCCTTTATCTTTGGCCTATTAAATGCAGCAAAATGCAAGATAGAAAATTAAAATTCAGGATAAGAGAAGACAAACATGATAAAATTCGATGCAGAAGAGCGATGTGAAGGAGATGAGAGATCATCACGAAAGGGTAATTTAGGGATTTACATATAAATAAATTAAGTAATGATATTTCATGTTTTTTAAAATGATTTAATAATTATAATTAGATATTTGGATACATTAGTGAGTTTTAAATGTTTGTAAAGATATATATGTAATAAGAAATTTTTATGTAATAACAAATGTTTACAAGGATATACATGAAATTCTCCCTTCTTAATATATGGCCAACACAGTACTATTGTTTCAAATTTTTTTATGTGTCTGATTGAAGTTTTCTTTTTTAATTTTTGGTTATTCTTTTTTGTTTTTTGTTCGCATTTATTAATTAAAAGAGGTTGTTTTACTGGCATGTTGTGACAAAATCATAACTAAACAATAAAATTTTTGTCATTTTAAAGATTGTTTGGACAAAAAAAAATTATACTTAAATATAGATAAAAATAATACGATCATATATATATTCAAATATTTATACAATATAATGTAACATCCCATTTTTGAGATAATTGCGTGTAATTATTTTAGTGGATAATTAAATAATTATTATCGTGTTGGGCCAATGAGATCCCGAGTAGTGGATTGATACGTGTCGGGTTGCGAGTTACGTGTCTCCGAGTTATAAATTTAGTGGATTAACTATATATTTGGGTTCGTGGAGTTAAATGAGTTAAAAGGGTATAATTGGTGAAAAAGTGATATCGGGTCCGGATTTAGTGGGTTCGGGACCGGAAAAAGGATAAGACGTATATATCATCTTATCCTCTTCATTTTTCCTTATCCTTTCCCTTTCCTAATCCCAGAGAAAAAAAAAAAAGTGTATGTGTGTGAATTGTGTGAAGACCTCCAACAAGAAATCAAATTCAAGCCTTGAATTGGGTGTGGAAACTTGGATTTAAGCTGTTCTTCTTCTTCTCTCCTATTATTCTTGAAGGATTTGAGGTAAGCAACTTGGTTTGAGGATTTAAATTGTATTATGTGTTGAATCCTTGTGGGAATTGAATATTTGAGTGATAAGAGAGTTTATATGCTGCTGTGGGGTGATTATGTATGTGTTTTGAGAGCTGAGTTCGTAATTGAAAGGAGTTATAACTCCTTGGCAGAGCTGAAAATCGCAGGTCATCTATAGGGTTTTCGCGGGGTCGCGGCGCGACCACCAGAGGGTCCGCGGCGCGACAAGTGGCCTGCAGAAGAAATCCGAAATTAGTCTTGTGAATTGAGTTTGGGTCGGAAGGGTGTCGGGTTCCTTCGGGGTTGCTCGGGATGGGTTTTGTGTATATTCGGAGTCTTGTTGGGAGTGCTTTGAGTCGAGTTTCGGGTCGGGTTTCGGGTACTGATCGGGTTTCGGTTCAGTGGGGTTGTCGGGTTGAATAGAGTTCGGGGTGTTGTGATTATGTGTTTAATGTAATTCGGGACTGTGTTTAACCGATTGGGATTGTTTCGGGGATTCGGGCCTGTTATGGGTCGTATTTTGATTGGGTTTTCGCGGTTCTGTTGGGGATTGCAATTGAATTTGAGTCGGGTTTATGTTCATTATGAGTTTGCGACATGTGTTCGTGGGATTTGTATTAACAAGTAGGATCCGTGTGTAATTTCAGGGACGAGTCAGCGAATCGAGCCAAGTCAGAGATTCCAGGATTAGTGGATCGACCAGGTGAGTACCCGAGTTCTTTTCTAAACCGCGGGACTGTTTTACGAGTCATAATTGTGTAGCTAGCTTCGTGTATGTGTATATTGTGTATTGTGAATGAGACAGGGACGTGGGCGCCAGGTATGATTCTAATTCCCACATATGTGATATATGTGTGCATGAGATGAGATCCAGTCCGGGGGTCCGTGATGAGTTCCATACGGACGGTGATTCGCGATGTGAGATCGCGTGGGTTGACTGTCCCTAACAGTCCTTGGAGCGTGTATACACGGCAGGGCCTGTAGCCGGTTCGCGCCCGTGCTACAGGGTTGTGGCTAACCACCGGTGCGCACGGTCGTTAGCTGGGGAAGGGTCCCCCTTCAGTGATATTGTGTGCAGGGCTTCGGATCTCATGCTGAGTGTTCATTCTGCTTTATACTGCTGATTGCCAGAGACAGAGATTGAGCTTGTGCTGTGTGTATGTGCTACGTGTTCGCATGCTATGTGTTTACTGTGCAGAGTCTAACCCTCGAGTACTCACGAGCTTTCGAGCTTACGTATTCGAGTCTTCCGTGTTCAGGGTTTCAGTGAAGGGTACAGTAGCTGGGCTTGTTGATCAGAGACTCGCCGTTATGTGAAGGCTATTGCAGCTGCCTGTGTCATCAATTATGTTAGTGTTTGTGTCTTATGGGATATTGTTAATCAGTGAATGATGTGTAAACAATATTATGTGAAAGTTTTTAATTAATGGTGATTCCGAGTATCCTCTGACATATGTGTAATTGAGCTATTGAGATGTGCCACCTGTGTATTGTATTGACGTGGCATTTCCGGGATCGGGGAGGGTGTTACAGCATGGTATCAGAGCTTGTGGTTTGAAGTCTGAGTATCATTAGTGGATGCTTAACTTAAACCTTGTTTCGATCCATGGGGGATCCATTGCGATTGATATTAGTGGAGTTAACTAACCTGGCTTAGTGTACAACGCTGGGTGATTTATCTGTGGTTCTCAATTGTTTTGATTTGTGCAGATAGTTATGGCAGATCAGGGCGAGGGATCCGGCGCGGGCAAGCCGGTAGATGACGAGTTCATTCGTAAGTCAGAGCTTCTGGGGGTATTGACAGAGTTTTACAGGCAACAGAGAGAGCAGGAGCGGGAACAAGATCAGGGGATGGGATCACGTGCGGGGGGTGGTCAGGATACGGGTATGGGTGCCTCTTCATCTACGTCTCGGCGAGGGGGTTCGTTTAAGGATTTCATGACCGGGAATCCGCCAGAGTTTAGAGGTGGGGGTGAGCCAGGGATGGCTATGGCATGGGAGCGTGAGGTGGAGGCTGCCTTTAGAGTTGCGCACGTGGAGCCGAGAGATATGGTCGGTTATGTGACCTATCTATTGAGGGGAGGGGCGTCACAGTGGTGGCAGTCTATAGAGTCAGCAATGACATCTTCTGCGGCGTATGCGATGACGTGGGATCAGTTCAGGGCTGTGTTCGAGCTACAGTATATCCCGAGAGACGAGAGGCGAGAGATGGAGCGGCGATTCCTTCACCTACAGCAGGGAGAGATGACGGTGCAACAGTACGTGGACCGGTTCAATGAGTACTCCCAGTTTGCAACTCATTACGTCGCCACTGAGCAACGAAGAATCGATGCGTTTGTTGATGGCCTGCGAGCGGATATCAGAGAATTCGTCGGGATGCACGAGACTTCTACTTTTGCCAGAGCACTAGAGATGGCCCGCATAAGGGAGCGGGAGATAGCCAAGCAGAGCGAGGAGCCATCTTCTCAGAGTCGACGTGTAAGGACTCCTGAGCGGTCCTCGAGAGATCGGAGGCATTCCAGAGATGATTCTAGAGAGCGGCGTTCGGGACAGAGTTCAAGAGACAGACGAGATCAGGATAGAGACAAAGACAGGGATAGGGAGCGGAGGTCGAGTGGACCGGGGCGGAGCCATCGATCGGATAGTCAGAGTCAGAGGCAGAGTTCGAGGTATACAGGGCAGAGTCAGAGCAGCGTAGGGCAGAGACCTCAAGATGGGGGAGATAGGGGAGACAGTTCAGCTGGAGATCGGGAGTGCCCGATATGTCACCGTCGCCATAGTGGGTCGTGCGTGCCTCGATGTTATCGATGCGGTCAGCGTGGGCATGCTGCCGCCACGTGTACTGTTCCAGAGTCATTGTGCTTCCGTTGTGGGAGACCGGGGCACAGAGTACGAGACTGTCCAGAGCCGGGACCAGCGGTTCAGGGTGCAAGTTCTAGTGGGGCCAGAGTAGAGCCGTCGTCATCCAGTCGTTATGATGCTAGGGTGAGGGGTCGAGTCTTTCAGGCGACTGCAGAGGAAGCTCGAGATGCTGCTGACATGGTTTTGGGTATGTCTTTCTGAGTTTGATTTGAGTATGTGTCAGTTGTGGGGCGGGTTATTGGGCTATGTCTGCGATAAGTGTATGTGTTTTGTTGCGTGTGACCGTTCTGTTATGTCTGTGATTATGTGGCTCAGTGATAGAGATGTGGAAGGGTTGTGTATGAGTTATATGGGATTGTTATATCTGGGTATGTGTGTGAGAGTGGGATATATTGTGGTGTAATGGGTTATCAGAGTTTCGAGATTGGGCATTGTGTCATGTTAGTGGATCAATTATATGAATAATTATTGCGAATGTGTTTGTGATTGTGGGATTCAGTGACAGAGGGGAGGGATTGTGTGTATGGGCTGAATGGGGTCGTTATGTTTGGGGTGTATATGTGAAGTCAATGTGCTAGATTTGGGTTTATTGTGATCTGGGTTTTCGAGTTCTGAATTGTGCTATGTTAGTAGATTAATCCTGTTGAGCTATGTGAGTTATATGAGTGATTATTGCGAATTTGTTGTGATGTGCTAGTGGATTATCATATTGACAGTGGATTTAAGCTCTTGTGTGTGTGCTATCCATATCTATGATATTGCGTATTATGAGATGTGGTAATCTGTTGTAGTGAAAAGAGTTGAGAGTTCTGCTGTGGTAGTAGATTAACCTATTGAGAGTGGATTTAATCCCTTATGAGTCTAACCATGTTATGAGCTTGCGTTTAGTGATTCGATGGAGATGTCCTTATGTGTTGTGTTAGTAGATGATCTGTACAGAGCTATGCGAGTATGTGATGAGAGAGAGCGAAGACCGATGGATTGAGGTCATATGTGGATTGAGTGGCTTATGAGGTGACGCCACGTGAAGATTCTGTGAATGGAGGATTTATCAGTTGCCCATATGTGAATTAGGGGATTTAATTGAGCTATTAGTGGATTGCCTAATTGAGTTAAAGATTCGAGGGAGTCGGCCTGTTTTGAGAGTTGAGATAGAGACGTGTATTGGTGATGATGGTGGCAATCCGAGTTCAAATGCGAATTTATCAACGTTGTTGATGATGTCGAGAGTTGTGAGTCAATATTTTCGGGGATTTGACTTAGAGATGTGCATTTGCGAGTGGGCTTGCGATAGATTCCGGGGACGGAATCTTTTTAAGAGGGGAGGATTTGTAACATCCCATTTTTGAGATAATTGCGTGTAATTATTTTAGTGGATAATTAAATAATTATTATCGTGTTGGGCCAATGAGATCCCGAGTAGTGGATTGATACGTGTCGGGTTGCGAGTTACGTGTCTCCGAGTTATAAATTTAGTGGATTAACTATATATTTGGGTTCGTGGAGTTAAATGAGTTAAAAGGGTATAATTGGTGAAAAAGTGATATCGGGTCCGGATTTAGTGGGTTCGGGACCGGAAAAAGGATAAGACGTATATATCATCTTATCCTCTTCATTTTTCCTTATCCTTTCCCTTTCCTAATCCCAGAGAAAAAAAAAAAAAGTGTATGTGTGTGAATTGTGTGAAGACCTCCAACAAGAAATCAAATTCAAGCCTTGAATTGGGTGTGGAAACTTGGATTTAAGCTGTTCTTCTTCTTCTCTCCTATTATTCTTGAAGGATTTGAGGTAAGCAACTTGGTTTGAGGATTTAAATTGTATTATGTGTTGAATCCTTGTGGGAATTGAATATTTGAGTGATAAGAGAGTTTATATGCTGCTGTGGGGTGATTATGTATGTGTTTTGAGAGCTGAGTTCGTAATTGAAAGGAGTTATAACTCCTTGGCAGAGCTGAAAATCGCAGGTCATCTATGGGGTTTTCGCGGGGTCGCGGCGCGACCACCAGAGGGTCCGCGGCGCGACAAGTGGCCTGCAGAAGAAATCCGAAATTAGTCTTGTGAATTGAGTTTGGGTCGGAAGGGTGTCGGGTTCCTTCGGGGTTGCTCGGGATGGGTTTTGTGTATATTCGGAGTCTTGTTGGGAGTGCTTTGAGTCGAGTTTCGGGTCGGGTTTCGGGTATTGATCGGGTTTCGGTTCAGTGGGGTTGTCGGGTTGAATAGAGTTCGGGGTGTTGTGATTATGTGTTTAATGTAATTCGGGACTGTGTTTAACCGATTGGGATTGTTTCGGGGATTCGGGCCTGTTATGGGTCGTATTTTGATTGGGTTTTCGCGGTTCTGTTGGGGATTGCAATTGAATTTGAGTCGGGTTTATGTTCATTATGAGTTTGCGACATGTGTTCGTGGGATTTGTATTAACAAGTAGGATCCGTGTGTAATTTCAGGGACGAGTCAGCGAATCGAGCCAAGTCAGAGATTCCGGGATTAGTGGATCGACCAGGTGAGTACCCGAGTTCTTTTCTAAACCGCGGGACTGTTTTACGAGTCATAACTGTGTAGCTAGCTTCGTGTATGTGTATATTGTGTATTGTGAATGAGACAGGGACGTGGGCGCCAGGTATGATTCTAATTCCCACATATGTGATATATGTGTGCATGAGATGAGATCCAGTCCGGGGGTCCGTGATGAGTTCCATACGGACGGTGATTCGCGATGTGAGATCGCGTGGGTTGACTGTCCCTAACAGTCCTTGGAGCGTGTATACACGGCAGGGCCTGTAGCCGGTTCGCGCCCGTGCTACAGGGTGTGAGCTAACCACCGGTGCGCACGGTCGTTAGCTGGGGAAGGGTCCCCCTTCAGTGATTCTGTGTGCAGGGCCGTGGATCTCATGCTGAGTGTTCATATCTGCTTTATACTGCTGATTGCCAGAGACAGAGATTGAGCTTGTGCTGTGTGTATGTGCTACGTGTTCGCATGCTATGTGTTTACTGTGCAGAGTCTAACCCTCGAGTACTCACGAGCTTTCGAGCTTACGTATTCGAGTCTTCCGTGTTCAGGGTTTCAGTGAAGGGTACAGTAGCTGGGCTTGTTGATCAGAGACTCGCCGTTATGTGAAGGCTATTGCAGCTGCCTGTGTCATCAATTATGTTAGTGTTTGTGTCTTATGGGATATTGTTAATCAGTGAATGATGTGTAAACAATATTATGTGAAAGTTTTTAATTAATGGTGATTCCGAGTATCCTCTGACATATGTGTAGTTGAGCTATTGAGATGTGCCACCTGTGTATTGTATTGACGTGGCATTTCCGGGATCGGGGAGGGTGTTACATATAATATCAATGGTTATAAAAAAAACTAAACAGTTATATATTATATATTAAAGAAAATAATAAATCAACTGCAAACTTGTCTGCTTAATGAAAATAGTTCATAAGATAATAAAATTAATATCAAAATGTAGATAAAAATAATGCAATCAAAAAGATATATTTGATTTTTTAAAACATAAAATATCAAAAGTGAAACACCAATAACATCATAACACATATTTAAGTGTAATTGACCATGATTAATATATTAATACTTGTGGAAATTACGGTAGATTCAAAACTTTTATAACTAATGCATCATAGGTGATGCATCCAAATAATAATTGTTAAATCCTACGACGAGACAGATTATAAACTTGTAAACAAATAGTCAAGGTCGGAAACTCGGCTACCCAAAACGCAATACAAGGACCAAGGCACATCGTTAGTCTAAAGTCTCTAATCTTCAACAATAAAAAAGTTCGAATGCTTGTGGCGCAATAACTCAAAACTTGTAAAATGGTTAACAACTAAAGGGTAAACAACAAAATTCGTTTAGTGATTCTAAGATTAATATAAACAATAATTATATATTAACTCCCCCCTACCAATTACACAATTTCAATCAATCATCATAACGGCCGATGCATGGTTAGAATGGGATCATCTCATCTTAATTGAGATCTATTGGTGTCCAATACAAAATATTTTGATCCATACGATTTCCCACAAATATAAGTCTTCATCGTGAGGGCTATAGACTATCCAACATTAATTATTCACACAAACTCCACTTTCATCGTCCGGCACAACCATATATATATGTCGACTTAGGTTCAAGTGAGTACCACCTATTACACAGCGCACCCGAAGGTAGCATTCTTAAAATTATTTTTTTGAAATTTTTTTCATAAACATGTTTTAAGTAACATGACACAGATGCTATATAAATTTCACGCAAATTCGAACACTCTAAGTGCATGAAATCATGCATCACATAAATGCACGTTCACATATATTTAAATTTATGTAAGTGTACGTTCACATCATTTTTTAGGAGATAGAAGATGTGAATGTATGTGAAATTTATATATTATCTTCATAATGTTAATTAAAACATGTACACGAATAAAAATTAGAAAAAGTTTTTTTAAAGGTGGTACCTTCTGTTGCGCTGCATACTGAGTGATACTCTCTCGAACCATATTCTCTCTCTCTCTCTCTCTCTCTCTCTCTCTCTCTCTCTCTCTCTCTATACACACACACACACACACACACACACACATGTAGTAGGGTTCAAAGGGAGAACCACAAATGTATCATAATTCTCGCGTGATGCGTCATAATTGGTGCATGATACCTCTTGAATCATTCGCGATACATCACCTTACCCCAAATGTCGATAAAGTGCTTTCATTGGTTCCTAATGTATTATGGTTTTATATATATATATATATATATATATATATATCTGTGTGTGTGTAGTAGGGTTCAAAGGAAGAACCACTAATTTCATAATTCTCGCATGATGCGTCATAATTGGTGCATGATACCTCTTGAATTCATCACCATACATCACCTGACCCAACGTTGATAAAGTGGTTTCATGGGTTCCTGATGTATTATGGTTCTTCCTTGAATCCTCAGTGCACATCTCAACTCAGCGGGAACGTCGTTCCCCGGCTAACAGACTGCACACAGCAGTGGTTAGCTACTTAGTATGCACATGAGATACCTGACAATAACTCTGTCGTATATATACGGTCTCTTGCTTCATGACTGATTAGGGACAGTCATCCTGCGTGATCGCCCATCGCCGATACACTGGAAGTGATCTCAGCTCTTCATATCACATATAACAAGTTAAATAGAATCAAATCTGAGGCGCCACATCTCTGTCACAATACACCACAATAGATACAAAAATATGACTCATTGAATAAACGTGCGTTTTGAAAAGAACCCGAGTACTCACCTGATCGCTAGCAATTTGTCTCAATTCAACTCTTCTGAACTCTACCGTAGTTTACTCGCTGCTGGCTCAACCATGTACACGTAATGGATCCTCATAATGTTAGTTCAAACCCAACTAATACGCAAAGCAGACCCAACACAGATCCTGTAACTAAATCGGAACCCAAAAGTAATCCAAAGCGGGCCTCATAGCCCAAAACCAACCCCAACCCAAAACACGCGGAGCGCGGCCCACACTCAGATCATCGTGACCGCGAATGCGGTCACGCTCAAGATCTCAGCCACGCTCAAAATTGCTGCTCCCACTACCCCACCCGCGCCACCCTCATCGCGGCCGCAATCAAGGACGAGCATGTCTGCTTTGTTCTTGGTCATATCTGTTCCACGGAGAAATCATATCCCAAACTCGATTTTTAGCTAACACAAGTCATAAAATCACTACCCTAATACTTCATATCAGCCTCCAGGCTAACACCTTTATTTTCTATGAAATATAGATTCGTATCAAACAATCAACAAATACAACAATCAATCAAGAACAGAAAGAATTAAAACTAACCGGATGCTTAGATTGATTGACGAATGATTACAAAAAGGAGAATGAGAAGTTTCTTGTATGTAGCCCTAGATCTAGAATTCCGTGCATACAATATTTTAAGATTGCTAGTTCAATCTTCTATTAGAAAGTCAAACTACTATTTATATACTTTTTACAACTATGAACTAATTACAAAAGATACCCTAGACTTTGTATTTCATCAACCAAAAGATATTCCAACAATCTCCCCCTTTGATGGAATAAGCAAAGTCTTCAATTAGATAACCCCAGCTTCAACTCAAATCTTCTGATACTTTTCCTGTCTGAAAGTCTCCATTCAATCTTGGATATAAACTCCACCATCAATCTTCTATCATTAACAGACAAAGCTCCTTTCTTAGTTTTTCTTTTCCTGTCAGATGCAAGCTTTCCCTTCAATCCATTCAAAACTCTCTGTAAAGTACCATCACAAAATTTGTTAAGTTCAACGCTCCTCATTGCTCTTAACTTTTTATTTCTGTCTTTGTACATGACCACTTGATGCTTGACCATAATGACTTGATACTCTTTTTGATCTCCTGCAAACTTGATTTCTCGATTCGGAGCTGTAATGTTTATTTTCCTCATTCCTCTTTCGACACCAATGTGCAGATCTTGTATAGACATCAATACCAGTTTGGTATGCATGAAGTGAAAAATTGTCTTCAGTGCAAATCTACAGTATTCGTTTCTTTTATTGCGGCACAATTCATCAAATAAGTCTTCTATATCAACCAAGTGCATATTGAACATGTCTGCTTCAGTGAATGTATAGATATTTCTATCCGCTCTTGTGACAGTGAACGTAGGATAGAAGATCTGAACAAACCGGTCTTTCTCAATTTTGATTAAATCAACTATCCTAAATTCACTCTTCACTTTATCCACTGGTTGGGTCTTGTTCCTCAAGAAACTAACATAGTTGACAAGATTCGACATATTAGGCTCCAGAACCCTAAACAGTTTTAGAAACATACACGGAGCTTGTTTCTTACAAAAGATTCTTTTCTCCAGAATATCTTCAAGATAGGGCAATTTATTCCTTTTCTTGATGAACTCAGCTGACTTTCTTGCCGATAATTCAAATTTTCTACCTTTCTTCTTGTTGATTTCATCCTTATTGAGCAAAGTAAGCATATCTCTAATTTCCCTTTGCACAACTTGTTTAGCTTCAACCTGAGTCGGTGTTGTTTTTGTGACTCATCAGCCAGAATATATTCATTGAAAAATCTTTCCATCACTTCAACTTCGTTCTACACGACACTCTCTTGAGGAATCACATTCTCAACTGGAAACTCTTCAATCTCTTCTTTAACTTGAACCTCAACCTCAGGCTTTTCAACCGTTGGTGTAGGTATTGATTCTTTCGAAATCTCTTGCACTAATTCTTCTTCTTCCTCAATTCTTTCAGCTTGAAAAGCTATATCACTTAATGCAATTAAATCATCATCATCCGATAACTCAACATAAACCTCTTTCTCACCTTCAGATTCTATTCCTTGAATCATCAACCTTTGATCCTGAACTTCTTGAATATCATCTTCTGAATCATTATATTCCTCAAAATTGTAAATTTCTGACTGAATGTTCAAAGGAACTGGAACATCTTCATGAAGAATCAATCCCAACTCACTTTGAACATCAGCAGGTTCCTTTGAGCTTCCTTCTTCCTTCTCTTTAACCTCAGTCTCATTCTCTGGATATGTTATCATTAAAATTCCCTGAGTAGGCTCGTCAAGCTTCCTCCTCTTCTCCCCCTCATGAGGAGCATCATCGGAGTCTTCGTCATCATCATGTTTGCGTTTTGGCGCAGAAGCTGGAGGCTTACACGTCTGTACAACAGCTGCCACCCTTTCTGATAAATTGCCTAACGCAGTGATTACCGTGCTTTTCAAGCCTATCATCCTTTCTCTCATCTCATCAAATTGCTCAAATACTAAGTCCCTCAATTCTTCAAATGCTTGATGCGGATCAGGTTGCTTCACTGACTCCTCGGCTACGGACTTTCCTATAAACAATTTGTGAATGTTATTCATTTGAGCCATAACTTCAGATAACTGAGCAGAAACATGATTATTTACTCCCGCAACAACAAGATTTAAGGCTTGGCTCAGAGATGTTTCAGTAACAAATGGGGAAAGATTAACGACTGGGTCACTCAGACTTCCAGTTGACACAACAGTGGAACTTGTGAACAGAACCTCTGTGTGACCAGTGCTTAGAGTTGGCAAAGTGGTAGCTCAAACTGGACTTCCACCCTCTTCAAGTGACGGAGCAACGAATGCTTCCGTAACTGAGGATGTTCCGGCAGGAACACTAAGTTCAACCGCACTGACTTCAACAAATGAAGTAGACTCGAGTGTCCTATCGTGTATCGGTTCTAGACACGGTGCTTGAAATGAAGTTGTACACTCGGGCAGATGTGTACTGAATTCAATATCCATCAAATCCAAAGGATTATCGGATAGCAGTTGTGTTTGATCCCGGTGCTCAAGTGAAACAGTCTCCTATTGAGAGGAGACTGAGTGGATGGTCGGGTGTGCAATCGTCAGTGGGATACTGACTTCTTCAATGCTAACTCCCTGTTGGGAGCTAACATCAGTTGTGGTAATATCCCGGCTTTCTAGGTTTAGAACATCCCTCACACTCGCTTGGGCTATATTAACAATATCCATTAAAGTTGCTCCTCCCTCATCATGATCATGTCCACCACCATCATCATCATCATCATCATCATCACCTTCCTCCGCTCCCTCATTTATATTCGACAATGTACGTTCAGAATCAGAACTATTTTCTTCTCTCCCGCTTCTCCCTCAGATACTAAAGGGCTTCCCTGAACTTCAGCCCCTCGCTGAAGTTCCTCTCTTCCTATAACTCCTTGGTTTAGAGAACCCGGTTCTTGGGTCTCTATGGGAGCATGGTCTATGCGATACAACCTCACATTCTCACTTGATTGATCAGCATACCTTAACAGTGCTTCTGGTATTGGCATTATGTTTGCATTTGGAGAATCCGGAACATCATGGAGGCTCATCATAACGTAATCAGGGCATCGTTGAGAGTTTGATCTCTTCGGTATATTTTCATTTGCCCGTAAGATGCCTCAGATTAAAATCTGAATGAACCTTTGTAGTGGAACAAACTTCATGGATCTGTTTGTACTTGGCAAGTACAATTTCCTTCAAGTCTTCCCAAATGCACTGAGCATAATCGTAATGCTTGTTGAATGCGATGCCATGAAATATCTTGAGACAATGGATACTGCATCGATCTATGCCAGTATGCTTTGATGTCATACATCTATTAATGATCCCAAACAATGTATACCATTCTCCGTTTAGCCCATTTCGATGGAATTTTGAACTTTTAGGTAAGGGCTTTGAGTATCCCAGGCAAATCAGGTCATGAACCAATTCTTCATCTGACACGAAATCTTCAAAATCAGCTAACTCTGGAAAGTTAACTGTATCAATCCTTCTGGGTAGGAACAAATTATGTCGAATCCTGGCCAAAGTGATCTTTGATTTGAACTGATCGATGGTAACCTTGAAGTGGTGGTTACCATCTGCTGGAACAAACTTTACAGTATGGAAAAATTGCTGAAGGTAAACTTGTGGAATGAATGATTTATATTGGAGAAGATATCCCAAAGGATGGCCTTTGAGGATATCAACAATGATTGGGTGACTGACTTTAATCACTTTTTTATCAAGACGGTGATTATTGTCTTCGAATGGAAGGCAATTTATGGGTTTAACAAGTTGATTGTCGGGGATTATGGTAGACGGTGAAGGCCTGTAACATAGGCGGAACGGACGGGTTTGGATACAAGGGTATGGTTTGATGATGAATGGGAGTCATAAGAATTTGAATGATGGGAATGACTTGGAGATGCCATTTGTAACCTGTAAAGTATAATAAACATGTTAGACAAATCAGGTAAACATATGAAATCATTCAAAGTAGAAAAATAGAACATTTTGTCAGAAATTATAAAAATTTGTGGTTTTCTGTTTAAAGCATCGGAATTCCAGACAATAATAAAATATTATTGACAGGATTCCAAAGTCAATCTTTCAGAGACCAATGTTAGAAAAACATAGATTTAAAACACTAAAATCTCAACACTTCGGAAAAATTTTGAATAAAACTCGAATGACTCTGTAGACAACTCGAATGACACTTGAATAAACTCGATTGAAATGTAACGAATCTCGAATGTATCTATGCAAAAACTCGAATGACATATGATGATACTCGATTAACCTTATATATCAACTCGAATGAAAGTAACATTTCTCGAGTACATGTAATCAAAAACTCGATTAACTCTTAAATGATTCTCGAATGAATAATAGATCCAACTCGGATGAAATGAAACCCTTATCGATTAACTCTTAAATGATTCTTGAATGAAGAATAATGCCAACTCGAATGAAGTATGACTTAACTCAAATGAAATTCAACTAGACTCGAATGAAACAAGAAATGACTTGTTTATATGTTAAGTCCAACTCGAATGAGTCATGAAAGGATTCGAATGAGTATATAGTTCAACTCGATCTAATCACCTGTACAACTCGATCAACCTTAAAGGATTGTCTATTGACAAAATGAACAACTCGAATGACAAAGAGACTTCTTCGATTAAAGCATAGGACCAACTCGGATGAAACACAAAGTTTCTCGGCCCATGTTTCAATCGAGATTGATGTTTTGAAAATATTCTAAGTCCTAAATATGAGCAACTCGATTAACAACTAAGACTCTCTCGAATAATGAAATAGCCAACTCGATCAATTCATATGTTCAACTCGATTGACAAGTTGGTCATCTCGAATCAAACATAGATGATTCTCGATTGACACTTAGGTTTTTCTCGATTATACTTTCCATCGAGAAAGTTCTTTGAAATTATTTACAAGTCCTGATACACTGATTTTTCGAAAAATTGTTCCAAGGACTTTTTCAGTGATTTAAAACTTGTTTCCCATTCGAAAAACAATTTCAAACAACTTAGTTGTACTGAACTTTGATTAAAAACAACAACAAAGTTGTTAAAAATTCAAATTTCAGAAAATGATGAACTCGAAGCTTTTTGAAATAAAATTTCAAATTTCTGTTTGTGTGATTTGATTTGAACCATGAAATTTCAGATTCATGTTCAGATTCATAAACCCTAAACCACCACACATTTAATTTAGTTTAAGAAACAGAAATTTTGAAACACCATTAATACATGCATAAACGGAAAATGGAAAACACAATATAAAACAGAAACGGAACTCACAATTTTGTTGCTTTGTAATCTGAAAGAACCGAAGATTGTAGGGTTTTTGAGGTTTCTTAATGAGGTTGAAACGTTCTTTTTGGAAGATGGTGAATAGTTGTATGAGGACCGAAAAGTTTGATTTGAATTTTGAAATTCAACTTTATAGTTGAATTTCAAAAAATTTGAAAATATCCGGCCCATTCTTTACCCGGCCCATATTCACCATACATAAACCCATTTATTTGAAAGAAATTTTTTTACAACTAATCAAAAAAAATTAAACAAAATAAACAAAAATGTAAAAACATAAAATGCTTCCCCTCGAATTTTAGAATGCTGCTCCCCCTCAGATGTATATAGTAATTTGTAAATCAGCTCCCCCTACAAAATATCAGATAAATTTTATCAGATATTCTCAAAATCTGATAAAAATTATTTGCCTCCCCCTGCACATGACAATTCAGATCTGTTAAATTCCGAAAAATTTGAACTTTTAACATTCATGAAGTTAACATCAGATTAGAATCAATAAAAAATGTAAATTTAAAATTATAAATTGAAACTACTGAATTATTAAATCTAACGATTCAACATACCCAATTTGTATACCAAAAAATTAAACCTTTTTCCATCTAATGCTTTGGTAAACAAATCAGCTAGTTGATATTCAGTAAGAACAAAGTATAATTCTATATTCCCATTTTCAACGTGATCCTTAATAAAGTGATACCAAATGTCGATGTATTTTGTTTTTGAGTGTTGCATAGGATTTGATGCAATAGCAATTGCGCTCTGAGAATCACAGTATATAGGAATCTTCTGTGGTGTAAACTCGTAATCTCCGCAGTTGGCTCTTCATCCACAACACCTGAGAACAGCATGATGAAACAGAAACGTATTCTGCTTCAGCTGTAGACAATGAAACACAGTGTTGTTTCTTGGATGACTAGCAGACGGGTTTGTCACCTAAGAATTGAACTGCACCAGACGTACTTTTTCTATCCATCTTATCACCTGCTTGATCAGCGTCAGAAAAAGCAGTTAAAGTGAATGAAGATTCTCTGGGATACCACAAACCAAGGTTTGGTGTTGCCTTCAGATATCTTAAAATTCTTTTAGCAGCAGTTAAATTTGATTCTTTTGGATTCGCCTGATATCTAGCACATACATATGTATCAAACATAATATCTGGTCTACTAGCAGTTAAGTACATTAATGACCCAATTATTCCTCGATAATGAGTTACATCTACAGGTTTCCCTAAAATGTCCTCATCGAGTTTGGACTTTGAATCCGGAGCCATGGGAGTTTTCATAGGAGTACTGTTAACCATGTTAAATTGTTTTAACATGTCTTGAATGTATTTTGACTGATTTATAAAAATACCATCAGTCAATTGTTTAACTTGTAATCCTAAGAAAAAAATTATTTCTCCCATCATTCTCATTTCAAATTTCTGGGACGTTAAGAATGCGAATTTCTTACAAAATTCAGGATTTGTAGACCCAAATATTATGTCGTCTACATATATTTGTATTACTATAAGATCCGGCCCCTGACATTTTATAAACAGGGTTGTGTCAACTGCACCTTTGTTGAATCCACATTTCAACAGATATGTTGAAAGTGCATCATACCAAGCACGCGGTGCTTGTCTAAGGCCATACAGTGACTTGTCTTAAATATATACATGATCAGGTTTCGAAGGATCAGTAAAGCCTTCGGGCTGATATGTATATACTTTATCAGTTAATTCCCCGTTTAAAAACGCAGTTTTAACATCCATTTGATAAACAGTGAAATTTTTATGAGCAGCAAATGCTAAAAACATCCTAATCGCTTCTATTCTTGCAACAGGTGCAAATGTCTCATCATAGTCGATCCCTTCTTATTGACTGTATCCTTTGGAAACGAGTCGTGCTTTATTGTGAATGATTACTCCATGTTCGTCCTTCTTGTTCTTAAAGATCCACTTCGTGCCAATGATAGATTTGTCTTTAGGTCGCTCAACAAGTCTCCAGACCTTCAACCGTTCGAACTGATTCAGTTCTTCTTGGATTGCAACAATCCAACCAGCGTCCAAAAGAGCTTCTTTCACATTCTTCGGCTCTATTTTGCTGAGAAATTTGGAAAATAGGCACTCGTTTATAGTGGCTCTTCTGGTTTGGACTGAAGCAGATGGATCACCAATAATATTTTCTGTTGGGTGATTTCTAGTCCACTTGAAAGTATGTGGATACGGTTGGATGTGGTCTTGATTGGGATTTGGATCTAAATAGGGAAGTCGGGGGATGGCTTCAGATGTAGATGGTAAGGTATCTGAGATAGGAGTTTCTGAATGTTCAGATGTTAAGGGGGTTTCAGAAGATTCTGGAGGTTGAATAGGTTGTACACTTTCAGTTGGCAAGTGCACATCTGTTGTCGAGGCTTCTCCAGTTTCTTCTGATACTTGTTGATGAGAATGATTCGAGACTACGACGGGATCTTCAGTAATCCTGTCAGGCACCAAATTTAAAACATTAGTTTTGGGCTTCTTAAAGTAGTCTTCATAAAAATTATCAAACAATTTATTTAATTCATAATTTTCTGCATTCTTTTCAGTTGACTCCATAGAAGTCGGCTTGTTAAGTTCGGGTCCTGAACTGGTATGTTCAGAAGCCATTACCACTCCTTCATCAAATTTAACGTTGACGCTTTTATTTACTGTCTTGGTCCGCTTGTTGTAGATACGGAAAGCGACTGACTCCTTTGAATATCCGATGAAAATACCTTCATCAGCTTTTTGATTAAATTTTCCAAGGTTGTCTTTGTCATTTAGTATGAAGCATCTGCAACCAAAGACATGGAAAAATTTAATATTAGGTATCCGTTTGTTTATTAGTTCATAAGGAGTCTTTCCAAATTGTTTATTGATGATTGAACGATTCTGTGTGAAACAAGTTGTTGCAACAGCTTCAGCCCATAAGAATAACGGAAGATTGGAATACGCCAACATTGTTCTTGCTGATTCCACTAGTGTCCGATTTCTTCGTGCAACGACACCATTCTGTTGTGGAGTTCTAGCAGCTGAAAACTGATGTGTGATTCCTACAGAATTCAAAAATGATTCAAGAGATTTGTTCTTGAATTCTATGCCGTTCTTTGATCTGATTGACTGAATTGAAAGTTGCAACTTCACTTGAATTTTCCGGATGAATTCTATGATGATTTCGGTAGCATCTGATTTGGACCTCAGGAAGAAAACCCATGTGTATCGTGAGTAGTCGTCAACTATCACCAATACATATCTTTTCTTGTTAATACTTTTGTAGGTCCCGAGAGGTTCCCAAAGTATATAGCTTTAAGCTGTAGAGGGGGGGTGAATACAGCTATTTAAAAACTACACACTATTTTCTCAATGTTTGTATGTATTATCAACAATTTGTTAATTACAAACAAGCTTGAATGCGGAATAGTTCAAGCTGAGATGACAGATACAACAGTATGTTCACTAGTCTAAGACAAACTCAAACTAGTATACAATGAATACACTCACTAAGAAGCACTCACTGTGTTTACAAGACTTAAGGGAACAGCTTATGTAAAACAGCTTAGACACACAGATACTGATTTACATAGAAGGCTTGCATGCATGAAAATCACACTTGCACGTTCACTCTTGGTTTCAGCACTTAGCTTTCTTCACTCTTCTTTCTGTCCTTAGAAGCTTCCTTTTATACCCACTCAGAGGATCTAAGAGAAACATCTTCATTGGACGAAATGAAAAAGGAGAAGTCTTGTTGAAAAGACAACATAACCTTTTCTGCACTTTTCTGAAAAGCAGACTTGTCTTCACATGTGCAGAACTTTTGTCTTTTCACTTTGTCTACTGTTGCATTGCCTTTAACTAATTTAGGAATGTCAACTTTGCGTCTTTCTTCCTTGTAAAGGCCTATTTTGATATAAGAAAAAGGTCTGTCTGTCACCCTTTTCAATAACCTTTGTCCTTTCATGTTACCAGAACAGCGTGGGCACCGGACTGAAGCAGTTTGTTTTCCACTTTGTCTCGACTTTGTAAACTGATCTTGTAGTAAAAAGCCCAATACTTACATGATGACTTGGAACATATTCCATACAAGTGTTTAGCCGTCACAAAGAACCGGTTCTCGTTCCAAACGAACCAGACACACTTTAAATTGCCAGCTGCTCAACAAGGGGTCTAGAGCACGTAGACAGTTTATGTCCTAGCCTGTTCAGCAGACAGAGCCAGCTGGACAAACTGATCTTAGTGGCACACACATGAGAACAATAGACACAGCTTTAGACTATATTGCAAATCATTTCAGGTTTCAATAAGGGCATCATCAAACAACTATTAAATTCAACCTTCAAAATGGCATCAACAGGTGTTTGATTATAAATCTCCCCCTCTGATGTAGAACAGGTTGCTGCGGCCTTTTGTGCTAACAATCTCCCCCTATTTGCCAATAACCAGTTTAAGCCTTGGTCTTATCCAAAAATCACTATATATTTTACCCTCCATTTGCTGAAATAAACATTAACATTACCGTAAAAGTAACAGATCAGTTATATATATAGCGATTTCTGATTACATTAGCACAACACATGTTCTTACAAGCGTATAACAATGTACTAATGATATTTTACAATAATGTAAAGCGAGTTACAACATAGTACATAGAGTTACAAACTGTACATTGGAGCTGTTTTTGGGAGCAAATATGGTACAGCCTGTCCCAAATGATGGACAGCTTCCATTCTTCACTTTTACCCCCCCAGACGGTATTAGCATGGCCTTATTACAATGGGACATGATCCTGGAACCATCTTTTCAGTTCTTCCCTTGTATCCTCAGTTCCTCAACTTCACTTCTGACTGATCATGAACTTGGGATCATTGAGCTCTCCTCTTTCATAGAAGGCCTTGAGCTGCTGATCCCAGATGGCTGCTCTCCATTTGCCTAGGACCTGGCCTAAATGGAAACTGCAAGTCTGACGCGGCAAGTGTCTCAGAACCCAACTTGTAACCAGCTCTTGAGGCCTTGGAAGCACTTCTTCTGAGTTAGGGGATTACAAACAAATGCCCCCACGCTAGGTCTTCCTTCAATATTGCACTCCCTCAAACCTATTCCTTTATGGCAGACTTGATCAACTCCTTTTATTCATGGCATCGTCGCCCTCGTTCAATCAGCGATAAGGAGTAGCCCAGCTCTGTATCCTTCCTTGTTCCTGGCCTTTATTATATGGATGATTGTCCACAAAGACCCGACACCTACTAACTTCCTTAGAAATCCAGGCCAAGATCCTTACTCTTTCCATCAACTTCTTGACATATGCCCTGATCTGTTCTAGCAGTTTCAGACTTGATTCACTCAGGGCACACTGACCGGCTCTCCAACTCCCTTGTTCCCCATCTGTGTCTTCCAGTGTGGTCATAAGTTTCCAATTTGGCCTGTTGCACACATCCTTGTATTTAAGCTTCCACTGACTGCCTTTCTTGAGCTACTAGGGCCAGTCGTTACAATTGCTTCATTGGCTTAGCCTTCTTTCAGACAAATCATGAAACTTTTCTTAGCCAAGTTGTCAAAGTGGTTATTGAGCTCTTGCATGGTGGTACTGTTGATTTGGTCACAGAGGACATTGAGTTCCTTTCTTTACTTCCTTCTCCTTCTCCCTCTGTATGTTGTCTGGCAGCTTCCATTTTTTCTTTGCACCTCCAAGGTTAGACACTTTTAATTTTCTGTGCTCTTGGAGTGAAAGGATTTATCCAGCTTTAGCATGATTCTCTTTTTTTCTCAATTCCTCCAGAAGCTTGCAAGCTTGTTCTTCTCTAAAACTCAAAGTACTTGTGCCTGGAAGACCCATCTCTTATAGCCCTGGCCTTGTGAATTGATTTTCTGCCTGTTTCTGCTGTATGGGATCATCAGCTGGCCTTTCTTTTTCATTAGCTGCTGCTGTAGTGACAGCAGCCTCAGGAATTTCCTTCGTATCCTCTTCTTTTCTTAGTTAGAATTAAGTGTGCCTCCTTTATCTGCTCAGGCCTGTCCTCAGAATGACTTCCTCCCCTTAGCTGGAGCAAGGGTTTGCGAGAAGACCAGCCTGCGTCGGCCATAGCAGCTTTGAGAGGCACCGATTTTCTAGCTTGTACCTGTTCAAAGGACATCTTGCTGGCTGACCAGTGTGGAGTTGCAGACACTGGGTATCTCCTTAGGAGAAGAGTTTTCTCCCCTTAGACTTACTAGTTTCGAGGCAGAGATCGATTCTCCCCTTTGAAGGGAATGAATTCAGCGAACTTCCACAACCTGGTCTGCCTGAGGTACACAAAGGTCAGCAGGCTTGCCAGCAGGTTTAGTAGACGGTTTAGGACAAACGACGGCTAGTCACTAAGTAACAGCCAAGTTAGTTTCATTCACTTTAGTAATCTGGGAAGACAGTTGAAAGAGAAGAGAGAGTGGAGAAGGCAAGCTAGGGAGGTCAGCTTAACTATGTTTTCACCTATCAGATGCTGATGTGAACAAGCAACTTTGAAGCTCGTGCAAGATGTCCTTCTCGAGAGAATTCTTGCACATAACAAGGTTTGAAGACACAGTATTAGATAGGAGCAATTAAGGTGGTTCAGGCTGGCCAGCGTGGCAGGAAGAGCTAAAAGTAAGTGCAAGAAGTACGTAGTGAGACAGCCTGTGGGAAATAGCTGTCATGGAGGACACAGCTCCTGCGTAATGGAAAGTAGAGGAGAGAGGGAGGTGGTATACATTTTGCCGCTGAGCAGTGCGTTTTTTCGGCAACAGCTGTGAGAACTGATCAGGCTGTGGAGTGGTAGGTAAAAGAGGCCTCTTGAACGAAAATCAAAGACCCTGAAGCTGTTGCAGACACAGCTAGTCTTGATATAATGGAGGGTAGAGATGCATTGTGTTTCCACACGAACCAACTTGTTGGTCCAGCAACGACGAAAGCTGATCCTTAAAGGGAGGTCTTTGGGAGATGGAGCGTGTATGGGTGATGTTTTGAGTGGGTTAGATGGAGAGCGATGCTGATGGGCTGGTGTTTGAGGATGTGATGG
>JAANYP010001394.1:102774-119871 GCA_020465985.1 Centrapalus pauciflorus | reverse complement strand
TTTTGTGCCATAACCAGTTTAAGTCTGCATTTGTTCTTGTGAGAAAGCAGGTTTCAGTTGTGGAATCAGCAGATTGCATGTCCACAACATATACACCTTTCTTTCGTTGAGCACATAGCACTACTTTGCCTTGGGGATCCAATATGTAACCCAGGTGATCATCAAAGTTAACCATGTAGCCAGCATCACACAGTTGGCTTATGCTAACAAGGTTATGTTTTAGCCCAACCACATAGGCAACTCTTTTGAATACTGCAGCACCAGCTTTAAGAGTTCCATATCCCTCAGTGGATCCTTGTACATCGTCACCGAATGTGACTTTTGGCCCTTTTTCAGACCTGAGATCACTCAGCAATTCTTTACAGCCTGTCATGTGCCCTGAGCAGCCACTGTCCAAGTACCAAACCTGGGAAGGTTGTTTTTCCTGCAGAGTGATAAGAGAAATATTAGTCATTTTTAGGGGAACTCATCACAGAGATGAGTTCTCCTACTTCATCAACATTTGTTGATGGACTTATAATATCCACACTAATATTCCCAATTTGAATGGTGTCAGCTTGGATACTATTTTTATTGACTGAGATGTTTCCAACACTGCTTGTAACAGCTGTGAGAGAACTATCAGAGTCAACAGGCCTCATGTCCTCAGGTTCAGGACAGTCTTTGGCCAGATGTGTCTTCTTCCCACATTTATAACATTTTCTCTTTTTAGGATTTTTGAAAGAAGAACTTTCAGAAACACATTCTGAGTTATTTTTGTTGATTCTTTTAGCAGGTTTAGCAAATTTATTACTATTTGATGAATCAACAGCTTGTGTGGAGGGTTCAAAAGTCACAGCTTTGTTTGTCTCTTCTTTCCTTCTTTTAGGAGGACAAATGTCAAAGACAGGAAGCTTAATTGGCTTTTGAACTTCCACAGGTTTGGGAAACTTATTCCCATGTTTCTCAGGTTGAGCAATGGCTTTGCCTTTGTCACTACTGAGACGTGATTTATGCTGCCTATCAACATAATCATTGTTTCTGGTTTTGAAAAACTTATTTTCATGTAAAACCAGTTTACCACTATGATTAGGAAACTTATTAGAAATCACAGCAGGTTTGCTTTCAACATGAGTCTTGTCCTTGTTGAAAACAGACTGCTTAACTTTTGAAAACTTGTTTTCAAAATGTTTAGCATCAAAAGAATTATTATATCTTTTACCATCAGTTTTGGACACAGAACCTGTTTTGTCAACAGGTTTAGTATCCACAGCTGTAGTTTGGACATGTTTTCCTCTCTTTTGCTTGTGTGAATCAGCAGAGCACTTAGCAGGCTGGATCGATGGAGAACATATTCCAACACCAGGTTTTGAGCTAGGTTCACACGAGCTGTCAGTATTTTGAGGCCTGACAAACCTGTTTGTTGAAATTAGTTTACCATTCACTTTTTGAACAAAAGTGTTTGGAAGCTCACCAAGAGTGGATAAATCTTCTTTCAGATTATTAATCTCAACAATGGAAGCTGCTGTATCAAGATCCCCTCCAAGATAGGCTTGAATTTGTGCAGGGATCTGTTGACTTATACAATGGCTGACTTTTTGTGCAGATTGGCATCAAGAGTCAACTATCTTTTGAAGCTTAGCATGCTTTATATCTGTTTCTCTCTTTTCTTCCAGTAAAATAGAGTTGATGTGTTTTAATTCATCAAGCTCAATTTCCAACTTATGGAAACTGTCCAGTTTACTTGATTTTGTTTTAAGATCAGTTTTAAGCTTGGAGATTTCAGATGATAAAGCATCATGCTTCTCAACAGCAGCTTTCAAATCAACTAGCATATATTCAAACATCTTAATCTTTTCTTCAGAACTGTAAGCAATAAAATTTTGTACCTTATACATCATTGTAGGATTCCAGTTCTCTAAGCTGCTGAAAGCTTCAGCTTCAGCCATATCCTGTTTGAAACTGCTTGTTGATGGGACATCAGTGTTGGCCATCAGACATTGATTGTCTTCTTCATCAGATGATGAATCAGATTCCTCCCAATCACAAGTCTCTGCCATGAGTCCCTTTTGGCGGTTGGAACCCACTGAGTTTTCCAACTTCCTCAGTTTAGCCATGGCCATAAGGTACTTAACCCTATAACTATCATCCTTGTTTGTCTTGTATGGTTTGGATGACTGACCAACTGCTTTTGACACACAGTCAGCAGCTATATGGCCAGTTTTGCCACACTTGAAGCACTCAACCTTGGATTTATCAAATGCCTTCTTTTTGCCAGCACCTGAACTTCCTTGCAGCATGTTTCTTCCAAACCTTTTCTTGTTGAACCTTTTGACAAGCATAGCTATCATTTGCTCATCATCCTGTTCAGCAAGATCTGCATTATCTTCCTCATCTGACACCTCCTCCTTGTCATCATCCTGTTGATCAGGTTGAGTGAACACATCACTCACCTGACTCACAGATGTCTCACATTAGCCACAAAGGCTGCACCTCTTTTAGACATCTCCAAGGCATTTCTCTTCTGTTGCCTTGACTGTTCATCATTTAGTAAAGATCCATACAAGTTGACAAGATCCATACTTCTGATTGTTCCTGAATTTCTTAAAATTGTTGAAAAGTAATTCCATTCTTCAGGGAGGATGTCCAAAAACTTGTTCACCAGAGTAAGACTGTCCTTAGTGATCCCAACAGCTTTGAGATCATTCACAAGAGCAGTAAACCTGGTGTAGGTTTCTGTAAGAGTCTCCTTTGGTTTTGCAAAGAAGAGTTCATACTGTCTAACAAGATTGTTAATCCTGTTATCCAGTGTGATTGTGGGTCCATCATAGACGGTACACAAAGTATCCCACATCTCCTTAGCAGTCTTCATCTTCTCAACCTGTTTGAACACATCATCAGGTAAGGAGATGACTAGATTGTTTCTGGCCTTTGCATCAAGAGCCACCAATCTTTTGTCTTCATCAGACCATTGAGCTTTTGCTTTCTCAAATGTTCTGATCTCTGGAGCTGCTCCTTCAACAGCAGGAGTTATTGTTGTAACAGAAGTTGGCACATAAGGACCCTCCATTACAATTTCTGGTAGTTGTACATCCAGATTCTCTAGGTAGAGCATCATTCTGCACTTCCAACCAGAAAAGTTCTGATGATTGAACTTTGGAGGTTTGCCCATTGAGCCATTGTCATAATATGAGGAATTTGCAGCACTGTTGTCCATGGAAACTTGGGAGAATGAGAGATCTAGAATGACACACACTCTAAATTGCTCTGATACCAGTTGTAGGTCCCGTGAGGTTCCCAAAGTATATAGCTTTAAGCTGTAGAGGGGGGGTGAATACAGCTATTTAAAGAACTACACACTATTTTCTCAATGTTTGTATGTATTATTAACAAACTGTTAATTACAAACAAGCTTGAATGCGGAAAGGTTCAAGCTGAGATGACAGATACAACAGTATGTTCACTAGTCTAAGACAGACTCAAACTAGATTACAATGAATACACTCACTGATAAGCACTCACTGTGTTTACAAGACTTAGAGGAACAGCTTAAGTAGAACAGTTTAGACACAAAGAAACTGTATTACACAAGCAGGCTTGCATGCATGAAGAATATACTTGCACGTTCACTCTTGGCTTCAGCACTTAGCTTTTTGGCTTATTCTTTCTGACCTTAGAAGCTTCCTTTTATACTCACTCAGAGGATCTAAGAGAAACTTCTTCATTGGACGGAATGAAAAAGGAGAAGTCTTGTTTGAAAAGACAACATAACTTTTCTGCACTTTTCTGAAAAGCAGACTTGTCTTCACATGTGCAGAACTTTTGTCTTTTCACTTTGTCTACTGTTGTATTGCCTTTAACTAATTAAGGAATGTCAACTTTGCGTCTTTCTTCCTTGTAAAGGCCTATTTTGATATAAGAAAAAGGTCTGTCACCCTTTTTCAAATAACCTTTTGTCTTCATGTTACAGAACAGCGTGGGCAGGCTGAGCAGTTCTGTTTTCCACTTTGTCTTCGACTTTGTAAACTGATCTTGTAGCCAAAAACAATACATGATGACTTGGAAACGTATTCCATAAAGTGTTTAGCCTGTTCACAAAGAACAGGTTCTGTTCACAAAGAACAGAACACTTGAAAAATGCCCAAGCTGCTCACCAGTGTAGAGCAGCGTAGACAGTTTATGTTCAGCCTGTTCAGCAGACTGAGCAGCGTGGACAAACTGTCTTAGTTGCAACACATGCAACACATAGAACAGCTTTTGACTGATATTGCAAATCATTTTCAGGTTTCAATAAGGCATATAACAGGCCTTAATTTCAACCTTCAAATGCATCAACAGGTTTGATTAGAAATCTCCCCCTCAGATGTAGAACAGGTTTGACTGAGGCCTTTTTGTGCCTAACAACATGTCCGTCATATACAGATTATTCTTCCTTGGGGCCCTCATCATTATCTACTCTTCAGGAATCTTAAACCCAAGCTTTAGCACTAGCGCTTCCTTCTCAGTAAAATGTACTGAATGATGGCTATCACATATTTGAGAGACACTAATGAGATTATGATCAAGCTTCTCTACATAGTAGACTTACTCGAGAATGATTTCCCATTAGTAACCGTTCCTAATCCAGTAATATCGTCTCCTTTATTCCCAGCAAAAGAAACAAATCCTTTATTCCCGCTTTTGAAGTCTGTCAGTAGACTTCTCTCCCCGTCATGTGTCAGGAGCAACCACTATCCACATACCACTTGTTGCTCGGACCTCTAGCTGACTCCTGCACATGAAACAGAACAGGTTAGTTATCATGGGGAACCCAAATCATAACTGACTTGGTAATACCTTTCTCATCCACAAACGTGAATTCTTTCAAATACCCATCTCTCCATTCAGGTGACTTGGGTTTTTGATCAAGAACAGGTTGTGAATTAAAGTGAATAACATATACTCTTTGCGTTTGGATTTATCTTTGCTGTTCAGCCCTAGAATAATGTCTATTATAGTACATCTCATTGTGATAATTCTGGGCTCTACTTGGTGTCTGATGTCTATTAGGAGTATGAGACCTAACTTGAGTGTGACTCCAATTTGGTGTACGATTCCTAAGGATGGGTTGGGGGCCAAACTTTGATTGACTTGAGAATCAATTCGGTGAATTATTCCTAGGTCCTTCAATTTGTCTGGTAGACACCGGTGTTTGTCTGCTACCTAATCTTGACATCACACTAGAGTTCTTCTCTGAACTGTGAGAACTACTCATGCTCGCATCACAAGGCTTTGTTTTCAAGGTAGGTTGTTCTTGTTTCCCTTTATTCAGAGTAGACTCTGTATTCTTATAGGGACAACCTGAAGCAACATGACCTTTCTCATGACACTTAAAGCAAGACATCTTCTCAATTGATTTCTTATTTTCACTTTTTGTCTTAGTTGTCACACAAGGCACTGTTTTCAAGGTAGGTTGTTCTTGTTTCCCTTTGTTTGGAGTAGACTCTGTTTTCTTATAGGGACAACCAGAAGCAACATGACTTTTCTCATGACACTTAAAGCAAGCCATCTTCTCAATTGATTTCTTATTTGCACTTTTTGTCTTAGTTGTCACACTAATATCATGTTTATTCTATCAACTGCCTTGTTCATCTCCTCTTTTTTCTTATCCTTTACAGTTTTAGCTTCATCTAGTTTTAGCATACTACTAGATTCCACAAACTGTACTATTTTCCAAACCTAAGGAATAGGTGTTGACACTTCTACTAACTCATTTAACTTTATTTCCTCTAATTTAAGTGTTTCTATGGTCTCATCGTCAGGAATAGGTACACAGTTGCTATTGAAGGGTGGAGGCACATCTTGATATCCTAGGCCAGTCCGCTTCTTAGACTGTCTCTGTGAATCTAAGATCTTGCTTAATGTCAAGGACGAATTCCTAAACTTTTCAATCTTACTGTTTGCCTTAGCCACCCTAACTCTAGCGTCTGCTAATTCTACATCTATCAGGGAGATCTCTTTCGTTAGCGATTCTACATGCTCAAAAATCAGTTCATTCCTGACACATTGTGCACGTAACTTGTTTTTCAGAACTATCATATCTTGAGCATCAGCTTTAGGTATAGCCTTAAGATCTTCTTTGATATCTAATAAGCTAGCATTATAAGATTTTAACGATTGAATTTGAGCAGTCATTGATGAATGTGTCTCTAGTACTAAATTCAGTTTATCATTCAAAGTAGTACATAAGACACATAAATCATGTAAAGTAGAAAAGTTAAGAGTTACCTTTTCCTGGCATATTCGACGTTGGCCATCTGAGCTGCAAACTCCAAAGTAGTCAGATCCTCAATGTTCTCCAGTACCAATGGATCTGAGTTGGACTGCTGGGTATCCTCTTTCTTTACTTCTTCTGCTCAACTATTAGCTTCTGTCACTTCATCCAGGAGAGCTCTAGTGGTTACCCCAGAATGCATATTCCAATCATACCTACCATCTAACTATTTGTTAGAAGACATGTCTGTGAGTAAACCAGCCACTGAAGCCTGATTTCCTGAACCGGTAGAAGTCTGACATCCTGAGTTCTGAAAGATATCCACCTTAGGTCTTTGACACTCTCTAGCAAAGTGTCCCAACCCTTGACAGTTGTAACATTTGACCTTTGATTTGTCAAATCCTACACTGTTAACACTTAGATTTCTGCCTGTTCTTTTCATGAACCTTTTAACTCTCAGTGTGACCGTGGCCAGTTGCCATTTTAGGTCCATCTGCTCCAGATCATCAGGATCAACTTGATCATAGTCTTCTTCCCAGAGTGTCGGATCGTTGATCTTACCCTGAATACGTTACCCATATGTTGCTACAAACGATGCTAGAAGCTTCAATTGCTCTTCAGCAGTCTTAGCACTCATCGGCATCTTTGAACCCTTGAGTTGATGATCTTGAAGTATAGCTCTGTGGCTGATCATCTGTTTTCGAGAAACCCAAAAAAGCCCTACCAGTAGATTCTTCTATTTCTCCTTGTATGCCCTCTTGTTCCCCAGTATAGAAGGTTGTAACTCCAGACTTAGTTGCACTAGAAGTAGATGGCTTAGTCTTACCAAAGTACATCTCCGGATCTTGCACCTGATCATACTCCATCTCTTTCTTCTGCATCTTGAAATTATGAGCTCTCAGCATCCCGGTAACTTCCTCAAGAGAAAGCGTATCTAACTTCCCTTGATCATGCTTTAACAAAGTAGTGTACATCTCCTACTTTGACGGTAAGGCATCAAGAAGTTTATCAATCTTCTCTGATTCTTTATAATCAACTCTATGATTATCCAGTTTAGTCAAAAGATGATAGAATCAAGTGATCACTTTATCCAGACTCTCATTTTTCAGACACTTCAAGATTGCAAACTGTTGCTTCAGCAAGTCGGTTCTCCCCTTCCTTACTTGTGGATTTCCCTCACACCTTTTCTCTAAAGCCTCCCAAAGTTCTTTTGAGGTCTGTGGTGTTTGAAAGTATGTAGAATTTCAAGAGGTAAAGACATCTTGATCGAAGATAAGGCTCGATTCTCAGCTTCATAGATATTGTTATCCTCATCCATCATCTGCTGATACGAGAGAACTTTCCTCATGCCCTCAAGTTCCTGAGTTGGGGGAACATATCCTTCGCCGATACAAATCCACATTCTCATGCCATTGTATCGAGCAAAGTCTGCAAACCTGTCCTTCCACCAATAGTAGTTCTCAATTTTTCATGGGGTTTGGTGGGAAGTTCGATTTACCAAATTCATTATCCATTTCCATAAATTTGTGTAAACTTAACATTCTCGAAAACTTTTGTTCACCAACTTAATTTATTAATTTTTAAAATGAAGAGTAAATTACAGAAATGGTCCCTGTAGTTTGCATAAACTTTGGATACGATCCATGTGGTTTCAATGTTGCATAAACGGTCCTTATTATCACTGTTTATTTGCAAAAATTGTCCCTCTGCTGTTAACTTTAACAATCAAATGGTTAAATCTTTAATAATGACCATTTTACCCTTTTCTTTGATAACATTTTGGTCCCTCACCTTGGTAGTTCATTTTAGTTTTGGTCCCTCTAGTAAATTTTTTTTATTTAACTCCTTTATTATTATTATTATTATTATTATTATTATTATTATTGTTATTATTATTTATTTAGTTTTTTACACATTAATATATGTGTTTATTAAGTTTCCTATATTTTAATATATTTTTCAATTTAAATTACAAACTTATTAATTTTTTTATTATAAACAATATTATCAAATTAGAATCCATTTCGTTTTTTAGCTTTTTCGAATGAAAAAATACAAATATTTTATATTGTAGTTTTCCAAACCAAAAAAATTTAATCTTAAGTTTTTATTTCTTTTTACAAACGAAAAAAAGTTACTAAGCATTCATATTTAATTTTTTTAATTTTCTAAACGTAAAAAACTACGAAAACCATTGTGTTTTTTTATTTTTTCTGCACCAAAAGATTCAACCTATTCCGATTTTATGTTTGGAAAACGAAAGTAAATACAAACAATTCTATTATTAGTTTTTGCAAACGAAAAAACTATGAATATTTCTGATTTTCAGTTTTCCCAAACAAAAAAATCATTTTATTTTTCTAGTTTTTTGAACCAAACCATTACCTTTTATTTATTTGTCCGAACGAAAAACTACGAACCATTACGTTTTAAAGTTTTTTAAAGAATGAAATAATGTGTAGCCTTTTTGTTCGGAAAAACAAATAAAATGAAGTGGTTTGTAGTGTTTTACGATTGAAAAAAGTTAAAAACGTAATGATTAGAATAACATAAAAACCGAACAAAAAAATAGACTATTTCATTTTTTGAAAAATCGTATTTTGTACATTTGAAAAAAGCTAAAAAAATCAAAATGAGTCTATTTTTTAATCGATTTTTATGTTATTCTAATCATTACGTTTTAAACTTTTTTCAATAGTAAAAAACTAAAAACCATTCCATTTTTTTACTTTTTCCAAACAAAAAGGCTACACACTATTTCATTTTTTTTAAACAACTTTAAAGCATAATTGTTCGTAGTTTTTCGTTTGGAGAAAAAAAATTAAAGGTATAGTTGAGTTTAGTTAACGAAAACTAGTCATTTTTCAATTCAGTTTTCAAGTTATAGTTTTTAGAGAAAAACAAGAGTTCCTATGAAAAGTGAAAACTTGTTTAGATGATAAAATTTTAGTTTTAAGAAAAATAAGATGATTGATTATAAGATAGAAAATAGGATAGGTGATGAAAAAGTAAGAGAGAGAAAAAGAGTATTATAAAAAAATAGGGTAGGTAAAAGAAAAGTAAGAGAGAGAATATGAAAAGTGGTGTTTTAAAAAGTAAAATGAAAATTTATGAAATTGTTGTTAAGTAAACAAGTTTTCATTTTTGTTGAAAAGTGAGTTGGAAATTTTAGAAATTTTCATAAACTAGAAAAATAAATTGATTTTGTTTGGAAAAATTGAAAATCAGAATTATTCGTGGTTTTTTCTTTTGCAAAAACTAATAACAGAATTCTTTGTATTAATCGTTTTCCAAAACAAAAAATCAGAATGGGTTGATTTTTTGGTGTAGAAAAAAAATAAAAACGAATTGGTTTTCGTAGCTTTTTACGTTTTAAAATGAAAAAACTTAAAAACATGTATGGTTAGTAACTTCTTTTCGTTTGAAAAAACAAATAAAAGTTGTGCGTTCAATTGACGAAAACTGAAGTGTTTTCTGATTTCATTTTTTTACGAAATTAAGGCTTTTATGAAAACATGTTCATTTATATATATAAATTTTTTAAACTAATTTTCATTTTCATGTTTTCATTTTCAAAGTTTATAACTAAATTTTGAAAACAATTTTAATTTCTTTTCAAACCATTTTCATGAATTCCAAACTGAAAACTACAATTACTATATAACTCGTTTTCAGAATTCTCAATTGTTTTTTGAAAAACTAAATCTAAAACCATTTTCTTGAAAACTGGGTTCAAAATTTTTTGGTTTAGAAACTACAATATAAAATGTTTGTATTTTTCATTTGAAAAAACTAAAAAAGGAAATGAATTCTAATTTGATACAATTGTTTATAACAAAAGAGTAAATTACATAAATCGTCCCTGTGGTTTGGCTCAGATTATGGAAATGGTCCCTAGCTCAAAGTAAGTACATAGATAGTCCTAAAAATTAAAAAGTTGCTACAAATCAGTCCCTCAAACTAATGGACGTTAAATAAAGGTTAAATATAAGAGGTAAAATCGTCTTTTTACCTTTACAGGACCATTTATGAAATTTTTTTAATATGCTTTTAATTTTTTAATTTATATTATTATTATTATTATTATCATTATTATCATTATTATTATCATCATCTTCTTCATCATCATAATTAACTAATTTTTCAATTAAAATTGATATAAATTAGTTGATTTTGCTAAAAAAAAAATTCATATCACTATAATTAATTTAAATTAATTTTATTTATGAAGTTTTTAAGTATTTGTTGAATATTCTTAAGTTTTTTTTATGTTTTTGAATCAACAACCACCACCATCCACCATTATGAAGCACCACCATCATCACTGTATTGGCCATTACCGTCAACAAAGAAGATATTTTATCCAAAAACACACTTAAGACCCTAAACACAAAACACAAACCTTACATAGAATTGTGATACCAAAAACACAAATTTCATTGAATTTGGAACAAATATCTAGAACAAACATTCAAAGATTTTGAAACCCTTTGAAAAATCCCAGATCAAAACTTGAAAAAATCTTAAAGAAACCTAAATCTGATCCAAAACGAAAAATTTTAGACCAAAACTGTTGAAGAAACGCAAATCGAAAATCCAAACACAAATCTAAAACATGAAAATCAGATTTGAAATTTAAAACTATACAAAATTGGTCACAAAACTACCAGATCTAATCTCAAATCTAGAACATGAAAATCGGAGGTGTTTAGAGCAGGGGTTCAAAATCGGAGCAAAAGGTGAAGAAGACAGAGTTGGGGTTGGTTGAATGAAAATAAACAAAACCCATAAAAAAGTACGAACCAGATCTGGAGCCAAGCATGGTTTGAAGCCTTGAAGCAGGACCCAAAAATGATTACGAACAAGAACCTAGAAATCGAAGCTAAGATATGGTTTAAAAACCTCAAAACCGGTCACGAAATCTAGATCTTATTTCAATAGTACGACAAAGAGTGGCGGTTGCAGATGGTGCTAATCGTGGAAGCGTGGCGGTTGCGGAGGAATGCTGTGAGGTTTCCGACAAACATGACTTTGTTCTTCATGGCCATGTAGAAGATGACCGGAAATAGTTCCATTGAAGATCGCCGGAAATGTTGAAGAAATGTTGATGATGAATGGCCAACGTTGAGTTGAAGATGAATGTCCAAATCTTAACCATATTTAATGCCCATTTAAAATGGTTTTTGTTTTTTTTAATAATAGTAATAATAATAATAATAGAAATTTAAAAAATTAAAGTATATAAAAAATTTCATAAATGGTCCCTGTATAGGTAAAAAGGCGATTTTACCCCTCATATTTAACATTTATTTAACGGCAGTTAGTTTGAGAGACTGATTTGTAACAACTTTTCAATTTTTAGGACTATTCATGTACTTACTTTGAGCTAGGGACCATTTTCATAACGTGAGCCAAACCACAAGGACGATTTATGTAATTTACTTTAATAAAAAGAAATAATTAAGATTGTAAATTAAATTATAAAATATATTAAAATATAGGAAACTCAATAAACAAAAAAAATTAATACGTAAAAAGTTAAAATAATAATAATAAAAATAGTTATAATAATAATAATAAAAGAGTGAAATAAAAAAATTTATTTGAGGCACCGAAACTATAATGAACTACAAACTTGAGAGACTAACATGTTATCAAAAGAAAAGGGTAAAATGGTCATTATAAAAGATTTAACAACTTATTTGTTAAAGTTAACGGTAGATGGACCATTTTTGAAAGTAAACGGTGATAATAAGGACTGTTTAAACAAAACTGAAACTACAGGGACCGTATCCAAAGTTTTATGCAAACCACAGAGACCATTTATGTAATTTACTATAAAATGAATTTTAAACAAGTTCATACGAACTTATAATAAGTTCGCACGAATTTAATAAATTCGTTTTACCAAACTAACTTCGTTTTATATTAAGTTCGTGAGCGTCAAGTTCGTAAAAGCTAAATTCATTCTGACAAGTTCGTGAATCCCTATTTAATGACAAGTCCGTGGCTCAAGTTCGTACGAACTTAATGTGCTATGTTCGTAGAACCGTAGATCTGACAAGTCCGTGGAACCTTAGATTCTAACAGGTTCGTGCGCCGCGAGTTCGTGAAGGCGACTAAAAATCGAATTTTTCAAAAACTCAGATTAATTCAACGTTTTTAAGGCTAAAAACGATGAATCCTACTAGTTAATGAACTCAAATGATTGTAGATGTGAAGAAAAATTCAGATCAACGTAAAACTCGTGTAGATTAGTGATTTATCCGGAAAAACACGCCTAGTTACTTTTGAATGTTCAACGAAACATGAAGAACACATAGAAGACTCAATGAAACTCTCTGATACCAGTTGTAAGGTCCTTCTCGATCGGATCTATCGAGGCGTTGCAACGTCAAACGAGTGCGGAATCCTCATTTAACGCTAACGGATCAAACACAAATGCTCACACGGGAAAACACAGCCAAACACGATGCTAGTCGACGTTATATCAACTTCACAAGATGTATCGCTCCTCTGGTAGCTCTACTGCTCTCAAAATCGTATGGAAGTTATGATTATCAAAGTTCTAAGGATTTATTGAACATAAGTTCATGATATACACTCTAAGTTCGTGCATGGCCCAACCCCACGAACTTATAAGTTCAAGCCCATGCAGCTAAGTTCATATGAACTTATCAGCCATAAGTTTGTATGAACTTATCCACCTTAATTTTGTATGAACTTATCCATCATAAGTTCATATGAACTTATTCACCATATGTTCGTATGAACTTATTAATCATAAGTTCATACCTACTCACTCATGAACTTATTATTCAGTCATGAACTTATCAGGCAATCATGAACTTATCATGCAGTCATGAACTTATCATGCAATCAGGAACTTACCAAACAATCTTGAATATAATACACAATCATGAACTTAAGACATAAACATGAACATATAATCGTGACTTCATATTTGTTGGTACATCCTGTGTGACGACAGCAGTCTAAGTGATCCTACATTGTGATTTTAGCAAGTGTGTGATATATATGTTTATATATGGTTGATATTTATTAGTGTTTGTATGTTTGAACTTGATGTAACGTATTACAAGAAGCTCAAACATAAAGTACAAAGATAAAATCAATCATAAGTAATACAGTAAGGTTCAACACTTAGCTGTTTATGTAAAAGGCTAGATTCGAATTATATATGGGTTGACATTCGAATCTGTGATAAATTCGAATGTAACCATAGATTCGAAAGAAGGCTAGATTCGAGAGTGTCTTGTGGACAGACTCGAATGGGCCTTGGGCCAGATTCGAGGTTGGCCCACAACAGACTCGAATCAGGGTCTATAATTAGGGATAGACTCGAATCATTAAGGGACTTTTTGCAGAATTCGTGAGGAATTAAGCAAGAGGCGATCTCGAGTTTATCAGCTAGGTGAGTGCCGTTTCGGAGAGAATTAGTACGTAGGATCGTTCGTGTGTCGTTCGTTCAGCGTCTAATAGTCTCCGTGTTCCGTTGGTTGAGAGTTGTCCGTCTGACCGTCAACGAGGATTCCGCACTCGTTCACGGATCCGCGTCTAGATAGATCTTGCAGTCGTAGACCTTACAAGTGGTATCAGAGCCAACGGAGTGTTCTTGGTGTTCTTCGTGTTCATCAGATACATTCTAGGTTTCTTGACGCTAGTTGGACGGTTTTGCTCTCAAAAACGTGTTTTTGAGCTTAGCAAATTCGTATTCGGGAAACACTTTGTTGTTTTTCACGTTTTTGATCGAAATCATTATTTTTCGTTTGAAAAATAGTGGTTTAATCTGTAAAACGTCAAAAATTCAACGTGTAAGCCGTTTTTCGAGTTTGCGGCGCTCGATTCTATAGGGGTAATTAGGGTTTTACTTTAGTCTCGAGTCTAACCTAAATACGCTCCTTTCGAGTCAATTTCAGTGTGTTTCGAGTCTACTTTGTTTCGAATCTGTTACTTCATTCGAATTGGATCTCGAGTCTGTGTTGTTTCGAGTTTATTTCGAGTCTGTTACTGTTTCGATTCTGTGCTTCGACTCTGCTGACATTCGAATCTGCTGAGCCTTCGAATCTAAGGACCATCGAATCTAAGGAGTTGTTCGAATCTGACATAATTTCGAATCTAATTGACTTTTAAGACTTAATCGAATTTAATCTCAAAAGATTTAATATTAATTAGTTTCGAATCTATCTAGATTCGAATAAGTTAGTCTAAATCAGTTTCGAATTAAATTAATTAAGTTCAAATTCAATTTGTTTCAGAAAAGATGTCAAATCTTCAGAAATTCCTTGAGATGGATCACGAAGTTGGGAAGGCAAATGCACCGCCTAAGCTGATGAAAGTTGAGGACTATTACTGTGGAAGGACAGATTTACAGATTTTGTACGATTCAATGATATGCGCATGTGGGTGTGCATAGATGAAGGGTACATTCCGCCAGTATCTGAAGTTGAAGGCCGTCAAAAGGTCTTGTCATATCAGATGATGAAAGAGGATGACAAGAAACTATTTGAAGCTGAAAACAAAGCTTTCTCCATAATCCGTATGGCTTTACCTCAAGATATTTTACACACATTTCGGACTCAAGGACGTCGAAGGAACTTTGGGAGTCTCTCCAGAAAAGGTGTGAAGGTAATCCACGGGTGCGTAGAAAGCGTACAGAGCTGTTGACCCAACAGTTTGCGATTTTCAAGGCAATTAAGGATGAACAGTTGGATGATATTATCACAAGGTTCTATCATCTGATAACGGAACTTGAAAGTCATGGAATTGAGTATTCGGACACTGACAAGAACAACAAGCTTCTTGATGCCCTACCAGCCAAATGGGCTATGTACGTGGCAATGATTAAGCTGAATGAGGACAAATATTATGCTCAATCACTTGATGACATTGTGGGAACGTTGAGGGCATATCACTTCGAGATGATTAAGGCTGAGACTGATTACGAACAAGTCCAGAATCCGGCTATGTATTTTGCAAAGACATCTAAATCATCAGTGACAGCTGAACCGAAGAGTGCTACAGCGTTTTTCACCGGAGAAATGTCATCGCCACCAGAGTCCGAAGACTCACTGAATCGCGCGTTCTTAGGGTTAGGAAGATCGGAAGAACCGCAACCTCAAGTCCATCAGGCACCGACAAGTCAGAGCTATTCGAAGATGCCAATGAGCGCAAAGTCCGCAGAAGAACATTTGAATCTGCTTGCTTCCTTTGTGGCAGCTTATGGAAATTGTGTTCAAGGGAAAATCAATGACCCAGCTCTATGGGATGAAGATTACGATCAGGTCGACCCTGATGACTTAGAGGAAATGGATCTTAAGTGGCAACTGGCCATGGTGACCCAGAGGGTAAAAAGATTCATCAAGGGAACTGGGAGGAATCTGCAAATGAACAACAAAGGGCTAGGATTTGATAAGTCTAAGGTCAAATGCTACAACTGTCAGGGATTGGGACACTTTGCCAGGGAGTGTCAAAGACCGAAGGTAGAGACATACCAAGGATAGAGTCAGCATCAAGGACAGTACCAAAATCAGTCCCAACAAAGATACCTTCCGAGTTCCTCATCTGGTCAAGCCAATCTAGCGGGTCTACTATCCAATGTCACCTCTGACAGACAGCTAGATGGTACCTATGACTGGAGTTCACATCCTGAGTCCAATGCTAGAGCTTTCATGGCTGAAGTTACTGAGAATGGTTGTGAAGAAGACGAGCAGACAACAAGGGACAGCAGTCCGATGTGGGTAGAGAAGGCGAATGATCAGACCGTGCTGGAGTTTGCTGCTCAGATGGCCAACGTGGAATCTGATAACTCTAAGGTTAGTCTTTCTTATTCTCTATTTTCAGAATTATGTGCTTTGTGTGCTACTTCTAATGATAGGTTAAATCTAGTCTTAGAATCACACAAAACCATCTCTGCTCAAAATGAAAACTTAAAAATAGAAAACGCTAGCCTAAATGATATAAAGCAAGATTTAAAAGAAAAGCTTAAGGCTGATGCTCAAGACGTAATAGTTCTAAAAGACAAACTGAGTGAGCAGTGTGTTAGGATAGATCTTATGTATGAGCACGTAGAGGCCTTGACCAAAAGTCTGAAGGACAAGGACATAGAGCTAGCTGAGACCAAGGTTAAGGTAGCAGAGGCAAATAGCAAGCTGGAAAAGTTTAGGAATTCGAGCCTAAACCTAGGAAAAGTCTTAGATGCCCAAAGACAGTCTAAGAAGTCTGTAGGTCTAGGTTTTCACGAAATTCCTCCACCATTCAATGCGAACTATGTGCCTCAGCCTCAGGAGAAAACTGACAAGTCAGTAGACTTAGAGGACCTACCTGAACCGACACCTGAGCCTACAGTTGATAATACACCTAAGGTGGTTGACTCAACCGTCAAAGTCAAGAAAGTGAAATTTGTGTCTTCCTCCAGTGAAACACCTGCATGAAAACAGAAAATTTCATGGGCTGACCAGGTCGAAGAGACAGACACTGTAGATGTACCAAAGGCAGTAGACACTAGTGAGACACCTAGATCTAAGGGAACAACCAAAAAGTCCATGGATAAGATGTCTTGCTTTAGATGTCACGAGAAAGGGCATGTTGCTTCTCACTGTCCACTTAGGAAAGCAGAAGTTACCCCTAAGACAGTGAATCCAACACCTGTTAAGCCCTCACCCAGTGTGGCAAGCAGCAGTAGTTCTCAACCTACCGAGAAAACTGTGCAGGCCGCACCCAAACAAGTTGTGAAAAACACACCGGTAAAGGTTGGACCAAAGGAAGTGATTAGGACAAATTCACCGAATCGTGTCATTAATCAATCTAGGTCAGCACCACAACAAGTCTATAGGAGCACCACA